>JAXIVJ010006528.1:2500-66315 GCA_036785665.1 Chirona hameri
ATATATATATATATATATATATATATATATATATACATATCATATCAGCAAGTGGTAACCTTTTTATTACATATTGCCGATAGGCCCTTTTTGCCCTCCTGGCACCGCCCCTGCGTCAAATAAAAATTAACATTGATGATAAAAAGACTGTGTGATGTTACTCACCAATGTGACGGTGTGTGCCTAAAATCGGATCTCTAGCTGCAACGATATCTGAGATATGTTCTCGTTACCCCTCCCCCACTTGCGTATTTTACAGAACATGCGTATTTATTGATGGAAAACTACGGAATTTAGATGGAAACACCCTTTTATTTTATGCAAAGTCAGGCATATAACTTACTGTCAGCTAGTTAATTGAAATGTGCAATTTTTGCCTCCCAAAAAATACCTCTGCACGTGACTTCTGCCTGAGGCTGCAACTTCGAAACCGGAAGTCAGATCAAGCTAATTTTCCCATAGGTGAATTTGGGGCCCATGACAACCCCCTCCACTAATTTTGAACAATAACAGAGAGATGGGGGTGTTTACGACTCATGGGAATGGCGTGGCCCATATTCCATTTAGGGCACAAATGAAGGCACGTGCATGTGGGCAAAGCTTCCTGGAGCTCCCCGTCGCAAGTCAAAGCAAGAAAATCACATACCAGCTGAAAGAAAATAGGTCTGGGAAGAACTTAGGCGGGGTCGCCATTGGTGCACTGTGGTGCATTTTTTTGCTGCACTTTTTATAACGATGTCACGAGCATCGTTATACCCTTGCTGACAAAATGTTTGAGATAAACCCTCATTCAACTGTTAGGGTAAAAACAAAATTTCATTCTAGGCTACACAATGTGTTGTTTGAACCATAATCTTTCACTAGAAGTGCAGATGTCCCTGGTAATACATCTATGTGGCGAGTTATAGGACATTAATATCGACCTACTTTTAAGAGCAAAATGCCGCATCCGAAACACGGATCGAAACACTCTGTTCATGCGGTTGTCCTGAGTCAATCCCTTTCTAAATATAATAATGCATGATGTTTCTAAGCCAATTGGATATTTTGCTAACATAAAAGATGATCAAATTTGTGTTTGGTGAAGGTCAAATTTGGCAATATTGGCCACCCGCGACACCGAGTTATCCTTGTGTGGCATGTCGCGACACTCGTGCTCCATCCAGCGCCATCTACACTGTTGTACGTCTCACCTCGCAACCACAGCGCCATCTACACCGTGTACCAGTCTCACCGCGCAACCACAGCGCCATCTGTTAAACCGTACAGTAGGCGGTAACACATCGAACACTTCACCGCGGGTGCCGAGATTCCCTCCATAGTAACGGAAATATCGCTTACTTCATAGCACAAAATGCACCAAGACGTAGCAAGAACGCTTGAGTACTTCTATGAATGCTTCTTCGACTTGTATCTCATCCTCGTCGCCCTGTTGTACGGAGCGTCAAACGCACGTCCACTCCCGTCCCATTGTATCTCCAGAGGGCATTTCTGTAGCCCCGTCAACCCCGGATACCCCGTCTCGTGTAGCGCCGTCGCGACAGAAACATTCAGAAAAGATACACAACTAAATCACACCAAGTAAGGCACGACACAACATGAGGATAACGAAAATATTCTCCGACTTACTGAGCCTTGTCTATTCATATTTCAAACAGGATACAACAATCCCGCGAAAGTCGATGTAGGCGAGTCACCTAAATTTATGCAAATATTCATGTGAAGTGAAAATTTTCAATATTTAAACATGACATTTTGTGTCCAACCTTTAAATGTTGCGGTGAACAATAACGCGACAGATCCTGTCAATTCACGCAAGAAGCGGGCCATTTAAGGCATCAGCAGGGAGAACGAGCCTTTATGACATCACGTTTCAAAAATAAGACCATGTTTTCCCACGTGCTGGCCCCTATTCTATCCAACCATCAGCCAACTGCTCTTCAATAGAAATGTCTTTGGAAATTGTTATAGAGCAGTAAATAATAACTAGGTACCGTATATTTTCACGTAAAGCTTGAATTTAAAGTAGCCTAAGGAAACAAGTCATCACAGATCCCGTTTACAAACAAGCAAAGCTACCATGTTTTCCGACGGGATGGCCATGTCCTGATTTTAGCGAACCAACCGCACCGCATTTGGACTCTAGCGGTTCTCTTGGTTATAGATGCTCTATGATCGGCTGAAGATTTGTAATTGAATACACGTTCATTTCACTTTACTAGTATTAAGCAAATATTCTGGTCAATTCTTAAGATGACTATTTGTCACTTAAGCTTGCCTTGAGTGGGTACATATCACGAATAAATGTACGTGTGTGTGGTAAAGCTTATTAGGTATACTGTGAAGTATAAGGTGATAGCATTGATAAGTGGATATTTATAAGTGGTGTTAGTGAGCCGGCTTTTGTACGTTTCAAATTGAATGCAATGTTTGAAGGATCTGTATACTCCAGGCCGAACTACTTAAACTACACACAAAATCACAGTTCCTCTAGATCATTGGCCCAACCTGACTGTGTGACAAGACATTCAAATGATCGACAGGTTCGATCGACAAATTTATTCGCATCGACCTCAAATCATCTCATCTCCAGGGAAATAACTATATAGCACAAGTTTAAGATCTAATTGGAATTGAGGGTTAGCGGCATCATTTAATACGCACACTGGCGGATCCAGGGGGGGGGGGGTGGCGGCAGGGGCAAAATCCCCCCCCCCATCCCACGCTCGACGGGAGCGGCAATAGAAATTAGCACCCCCCAAAAAAACTGCGAAAAATAACTTTTAGCGACAAAACAAAAGCGTTGTTTTTTCCTTGTTAGTGTTTCCTCTATTTTGCAGCATTTTGGTAGCATGAGGGAAAGTGGCGCGTGCATATTTGGAAATTTCTAATACAAATCCAGACCCATCATACTTAAGTAGCCATACGTCAGCCAAAACTAAAGATATTGCTTTGAAATTCGTTTTGGGTATTGTCTATACTTTGTTCTCCAATAAATATATTCCGGTTTTTGAATGTTTGGAAATTTTGATTTTGAGGATTCTTTTCTCCAATTTTTTGTTCTTCATAACATCATATAAAATATCAAATCATATGAAAAAGCCGGAATATATATTGGAGAAACAAGTATGAACGATGCCCAAACCAAATGCCAAAGTAATATCTGAGTGTTGACTGGCTTATCGCTCCCTAAGCAGTGGCGTAGGCAGAAATTCACAAAGGCCCAGGTCATTGCCTTGAGGGGCGCCACCCAATCGACAGGGCCGCCACCAATATTGGCGAAATTTTGCAAGGAGGGGGGGGGGACATCTCCTTACGCACCGTGCGGAAGGAGAGTCACTGGCCGGAGGGGCGCCGTCACTCGCCGAAGAGGGGCAGTCACTAGTCGGAGGGGCGCCGTCACTGGTCGGAGGGGCGCCTCCACTGCCCGGAGGGGGCCCCGTCACTCGCCGGAGGGGCGCTGTCACTGGCCGGAAAGGCGCCGTCTATGGCAGGGGACGCCCTCACTGGCCGGGGGCGCCGCCACTGGCCGCAAGAGTGCCGTCACTGGCCGGGGGTGTCCTTACTGGCCGGAGTGGCGCCGTCACTGGCCAGATGGGCATCGTGACTGATCGGAGGGGCGCCAACTTTGCATGGGCGCCTCGGGTCCAAATGACCAGGTCATGACCAGCATGACCTGATAGTTGATACTCGGTACGCCACTGTCCCTAAGTATGATGGGTCTTGACTTTGTATTCGACATTTCCAAATATGCGTGGCGCGTCTGGCGCTATTTTCGATCTGGAGCGATTCCTACAACCAACGTAAGTTAAAAAAAACGTCGCGTTTTGGCGCCAAAGTTTATAGCGCTGAATAGCGTACGTGGAACGCATTTCGACAGTATTTGAGTTGTGACTGGGACTTGGGTATCGTTGTTTTCCTTTTCTCTGTAAACATGGAGCCAAATAAAACTCACACTTTGTGAATGTGTAGGTAAGTTAATATTTTCCATTGTCAAGGTCATTTTAAATTACTATAGCTTGGGATGGCTACTTTGGCCCCAGGTCATATCCAGACTCAAGAAATTTCAGGTACCAATTTTAAATCTGACACCCATTTTGCACCATGCTTAGGTACCTATCCCGGTGCATTTTATGGGTGCTATGAGTAGAGGTCTCACAATTTTTTGCATTTCCAACTAGTCAAGATCAGACTCAGCATGACCTCAGCTACAAAACATGTTTGAAAGCGACAGAAGAGGTAAAATTGTGTTTGTCTGGTTTTTACCACTGGAGGATCCAGGGGGGGGGGGGGGGCAAATACCCCCAACAGGAACATGGCGGGCATGCAATGCAAGGATGTCCCCTGCCCCGCATGTTCCTGCATTGGCTGTAAGAAGTTATAATTAGGAATAAAAAATCCCCCGCCCCGGCCAATGACTTTCGCTTTGAAAAGCCGACACTCCCCCCTGATACCAAGTGCCTGATAAACGCAAATGACCTGCTAACCACGCCCCACAACCCGTCCCGTTACGCCGAAACCCTCATACCCCGAACAATTGCGGAAAATGTACTAAGCATACAGGTTGCATAATTACAGCTTGCAATAAACTCAACCCTGACGTACTTCTCTTTCCACCACAAACAGGATGACAGCTTATCATGCCATTTGACGTCTATAATTTATCCGCAGTTCAATATTATTTTAGACGCTACGATTTGCAGTTAGCTTGTTAGTTAAACGAAGCAATAAATCAACAACTGGTGATTCAACATAGCCTTCAAAAAGTATTCAGTCTGTAATTGTACGAATTGGTTAGCTAAATTGATGCTAAATTCCAAACCGAGGTGATATCAGCCAAGATTCCCTTACTTTATCATGATAACGTTTTTTTATTTTTTTATTTTTAGGTTCACCAAGATACTTTATCAATATTTCTTTACTTTTATCAAAATATCAAGATACCAGCCGCCTTTCACGAATCCTGTGTGGTCTGCAGATACATCTCAATAAAGCACTCAATACAAATACTGTTTATATTAAACAATGTATTCTCTGAAAACCGAATGAAACGCTCATTCTTCATAGAGATTTCGAGAAACAGCCATATCTTCCCTCTACTGCCGTATCAGGCTCATCATCAATGACACACAGTCACATATCCACAAATCAAACAATCAAAGCCACCATCCAACACCGTCACTGTCTCTGGTGCCGACACGGCATTCAAGTCTTAACATGTGATGCTGGACATGCTGGACATGGGCAGCGCTCTCAAGGGCCAGACATAACTTGTGTACAAAAAACGTAGTTCTTATTAGTGAATGCCAACACCGACCTATTGCAATAGGACGACCAAGTAGTTGTTTTACATTGAACCAACTTGAACAAATGTAATTGTTAGACCGTGGGTCTGGTGCACTGAGCATACGCTGTATGACGCTTTGACTGGCTGGCACTGCAGAGCGGGACTTCCCGTGTCACGATTTCGCTAACTTCCCAGCTGCAGTCTTCGCACCAGGTACTGGGTTACACAGCAATACGGCAGATATCGCTCTGCCCCGGGCCTCGCACCCGGCGGCGGCCGGCACAGCCTCGCCACACAACCACAGATCGCCGGCTGAGAGCTGCGCATCTAGTGCACAATACGGCAAACGGAGCCGCCCGCTGCTCTAGCAGGCCGGATTCAAGGAACACAACACGCCGGGACAATGCAGACGCTCCGACTCAACATCGATGGCGCCCGCAAGTGAAAGATGGCGCCACGAGTATGTGAAAAGATGTCGCCACCATCGCGCGGACGCTCCAGCGTCGATTGACGAATCCACAGTGTGAGTCACTGGCTTCGCCTTGTCCAGACTATATAGCTAGAGATCGCTGAAGTGACAGTCTTTAATACCAGAGCCATTTGATACTTCGCCCTGCGGGAAGCCTTTCAATCAGTACGTCACTGCATGGCTCTTACCGTGGAAGGCTGTGTTTTGTTCGGTAGAGACGGTGCAGTAGAGATCAACCGAGACCGAGCAGTGTTCGTCTGCGTGGAGCCATGCGCTGGTGGCTCGCCGACCATAAACAAAGCCCTGCAATATAGAACACAGTCAGTCAGAACACGACAGTCGTCAACATAAGGGCGAGACAGCTGCTGATATACGGCGACTGTCGGAACATCAACAGGACCGCTGAATGTAAACGCACCATCTCAGATGATGGTTTGGGGTTTACAACAAACAAGGTGACACATCACTGATCTAAGAAACGTATCATACTTCGCCTTGTTCTTACAAAACGGCCACACACAACGCGCTTCCACACCGGTGTCGGCCCGGTGAGACACTCACGATGATCCTGCCTCTCAGCCCGTTCCGGCCACGCCTGTACCCGACACCGCCGGTGGTGTCAGTGTCGTCTCACCGTGCCAGCGTCGTCCTCGGGGCAGAACTGCTGCCGCCACTCTGAGTCTGTGTGCGTCCCCGGCCTCCGGGCGACCGACACAGCCGCTCAGGAGGTCCAGGCCAGGAAGTCGGGCACGGTGCGCGTGGGCACGTCCATGGAGAGGGCCTTCAGCCGCAGGTTCCGGTCGTCCGTCAGGAGCACTACCTCCCGGGTCATGTGCTGACTGCCTGTCCGCACAGCAGAGAAATCAGTCAGCTAGAGGCATCAGACGTGAATACGTGACAGATTTTAGGGGTTGTCTTTCAGTAAAGCCGCCTGGCTGTTTGTGACTGTATCAGAGTGCTGAGATACAATAAATATGTTCAACTGAAATGGACAACATAAAAATAGACTAGAGGAAGGAGAATAATATCCCTTTTTACATGCCTCCGAAACCTTACCTATCCGTTGCTCCATGTGAAGCTGCTTTACATACGGAAAATAGACCCCGAGTTGTGCATTTACAGCCAGTAAGAGTGGTCAGTGAGGGGCAACACGTTGCGCCTGTCCCCGGCCTGGGGTGGGTTATATGCAGCTGTCTCTATCTCACCGTCCGGCTGCTGCTCCGCCACTCCTCGCTCCAGGTTCCGGCAGCAGCTCAGGATACGGTCATCGTTCGTGGCCTGAAACACGCAGACACAGAGCACCAGTGACGTAGCTGGCAAACACAGCTGATAATATTCCGACAGACAGACAGACAGACAGACAGACAGACAGACAGACAGACAGACAGACAGACAGACAGACTCAGACATGGATAGCCCCCGCCAGAACGCTAACCACGGACGGGATCCGATTCAGGGACGATCATCGGGACAAGGCTTCGTCTGGTTACCGGCCGAGCGTGGCCGTACCTGCTCGTCGTCGTCGTCCTCGGCGGTGAACATGGCCGAGCTGATGAGGTGTCCCCGGCTGGTCACGCAGCGCACGTGTGGCGCGCCGCGCTCGCGCACAAAGTCGAGCGCGGCGCGAGCGGTCCGCCGCACATGCTGCACGTGCTCCTCCGACTGTCCGGGGCGGGGCCGGCCACCGCCAGCGGGCCGAGACAGGCCGTCCAGCTCAGCCAGCACTGCAACAGGAGCAAGACGGGCACGAGTCAGCCGGCCAGGCACGGCCAGGCACGGCCAGGCACGGCCAGGCACGGCCAGGCACGGCCAGGCACGGCCAGGCACGGCCAGGCATGGACGAGTCAGACACGGCCAGGCAGGGACGAGTCAGAAACGGCCAGGCATGGACGAGTCAGACACGGCCAGGCATGGACGAGTCAGACACGGCCAGGCATGGACGAGTCAGACACGGCCAGGCAGGGACGAGTCAGACACGGCCAGGCACGGCCAGGCACGGCCAGGCATGGACGAGTCAGACACGGCCAGGCATGGACGAGTCAGACACGGCCAGGCATGGACGAGTCAGAAACGGCCAGGCATGGACGAGTCAGACACGGCCAGGCATGGTCGAGTCAGACACGGCCAGGCATGGACGAGTCAGACACGGCCAGGCAGGGACGAGTCAGACACGGCCAGGCATGGTCGAGTCAGACACGGCCAGGCAGGGACGAGTCAGACACGGCCAGGCATGGTCGAGTCAGACACGGCCAGGCATGGTCGAGTCAGACACGGCCAGGCATGGTCGAGTCAGACACGGCCAGGCATGGTCGAGTCAGACACGGCCAGGCAGGGACGAGTCAGACACGGCCAGGCATGGTCGAGTCAGACACGGCCAGGCATGGTCGAGTCAGACACGGCCAGGCATGGACGAGTCAGACACGGCCAGGCAGGGACGAGTCAGACACGGCCAGGCATGGTCGAGTCAGACACGGCCAGGCAGGGACGAGTCAGACACGGCCAGGCATGGTCGAGTCAGACACGGCCAGGCATGGTCGAGTCAGACACGGCCAGGCATGGTCGAGTCAGACACGGCCAGGCAGGGACGAGTCAGACACGGCCAGGCATGGTCGAGTCAGACACGGCCAGGCATGGTCGAGTCAGACACGGCCAGGCATGGTCGAGTCAGACACGGCCAGGCATGGACGAGTCACTCGGTGAGATACTGTCAGACAGTTAGACGGACCACACCTGGAGTCATAGCTTTTTGGATAGCTTTTTGGCTAAAGAGCTTCGAGCACATGACCTAGCACACAATTAGTTTTAGGGCACCACTATGTTGCAGAAGTGGCCACTTCCCTGCTGCGACGGGTACTGTGACGGGTGGTTCCTGCTGTCACCTGTGACGGGTGGTCCCTGCTGTGCCTCCTCTCACCTGTGACGGGTACGGTGAGTGTGTAGGCACTGTGCTGGCCGACCACGCTCTCCAGCTGCTCCAGGTAGTCGACGTAGCAGTTTGTGTCGGCCACCAGGTAGCGCGGCCGCACCTCCAGCGTCACATTGGTGTGGGCGGACGACGCGATGGCCTGCACGCGGCGGCTGTGCTCCTCCTGGCGGCGGGCGCGCCGCTCCAGCGCCAGTTTCTGCTGCTGGAGCCGCGCCAGCTCCGGCCGGCTGGCGTCGCAGGCCGGCAGCGGCGGGAGCTCGGCCGCCGGTCTCCGCCGCCGGTCCTCCTCCTCCTCCGGCTCCTGAGTCCACTCCACCTCCACGTCCGGCGACCCGAGCCGCTCCACAGCCTCCGCCACCTCCTCGGCTGGCGCGTGGGACGACACCTGGCTGACGTAGCGGCAGGCGCCGTCAGTGGTCTTGAGCAGCCGCAGCGCCGCCGGTTCGGTGCCGCACAGGAACTGCTCGGTGACGAACAGGACGCAGCGCATCCGCATCAGATCGCGCCCCCGCTCCAGGCTGCAGACGTCCGGGTCGACGAACGACGTGCGGTGCTCGCCGCACAGCAGCGGGGTGAACGACTCCAGACAGAGGTCCTCCGGCAGTCGGACCACCAGCTCGCTCGGATCGTCGCTGGACACCATGTTCAGTTTGGTGGTCGGCAGGCGCCACATGTCGTCGTTGTCGCGCAGCCGCAGCAGGTTGGTGAGCTCGGCCAGAGAGGCCCAGCAGTCGGCCACGCCGGAGACCCGGTAGTCGGCGGTACACGGCGGCGGGTTCCAGATGGCGCTCGAGCTCAGCAGCCAGTCGCACCACACCTTCACGAACACCATGCACGTCTCCAGTGCGTACGGCTGGAACAGCCGGCCGGTGGGCTGGCCACCGTCCAGCGGACACTCGGTCAGCAGCTGGCAGGCCCGCTGGATCACATGACCCGCCATCTCGATGGCCACGGCCAGCGCCAGCTCCTGGTAAGTGGAGCGCAGCTCCGAGCCCAGCCGCTCGTCCTTCAGCTTGGTGTTGGCGATGTTGAACATGTTGATGCCGAGGATGTGCAGCATGTCGGCCGACTTGAGCGGCATCGGCTCGCGGGAGAGCAGCTCCGAGAACTGGCGCAGCATCACGCACGCGTCCTCCTGGTACGTCTCCAGGCTGACGCGCGTGTACAGCTTGCCCTGCACGTGCAGGTAGGTGGTGGTGAAGGCCTTGCGCAGGTCGGCGTCGGGTGTGCGGCGCAGCTCCGGCTGCTCGGGCGGCGTGTCCTCCTCCGTGCGCAGGGTGCGCTGCAGCCGGTCACCGCGGCCCGGGTGCACCCAGGTCTCCGTGCGCAGGTCGGCCCCGCGCTCCTGCTGCCGCTCCACGGCCGGCGTCACCACCTGGCCGGGCATCGGACTCCGCGCCGCGTACCGCCGGCTCGACTCGTGGAACAGCGACAGCAGCGACTCCTTGGCCGTGTGGAACGGGTTGGCGGCCATCAGCGCGCGCGCGTACAGGTAGACGCAGTCGAGCCGCCGGTGGCCGTACAGCGCCACGATGGCCAGCTGGTTGAACGGACGCCCGTTCTTCGGGTTCATCTGCTGCGCCTGCAGGTAGAAGCTGTGCGCCTGGACCAGATTGGGCAGCCGGCCCAGCTGGTGCTGGTAGCGTGTCAGGTCGCCCAGGCAGAGGAGCAGCCGCTGGCTGAGCGCCGCCACAGACGAGAAGTAGCGTTTCCGCCGGATCGTCTCCGGGTCGAAGATCAGGGAGCTCAGTTGGGACACCGGTATGTCGTAGGTCTGGTGCAGCGCCGTCACCAGCGCCGCGAAGAAGTCCATGCCGTCGTCGATGATCTCATGCAGCATCCACTGCTGGTCGGCCAGCTCAATCGAGCGTAGCTCCTCGATCACGCAGTAGTAGAGTGACCTCCAGGTCGTCTGGTCGATCCCCAGCGTCATCCACGTGCGCAGGTCGCTGATCAGAAGGCGCGCGCACTCGGTCTGCACGTGCGCCCGGATGCGGCTGACCAACGTCCAGCTACTCTGCAGCCGGCTGGAGGCGATCAAGTACTCAATCTCTCCGACGGCGCGACCCAGCAGCTGTGAGATCCGGTTAGCGTTGGTCGAGTTGGAGGGCTGAGTGAGCGGGTCCGACCAGCCGGCCGCCGACGACCCGCTGATGTGCGGGTCAAAGTTCGGCGGCCGGGATGTGTCCTGGAAGCGGCGGTACCGACCGTCGCTCGCCCGCGGAGTCACCTCCAGCGCCTGACCCGGGTTGTTCGGGTCGAACAGGTGACGCGACGGAGCGTGCGAGTGCGAGTGTGGACGTGAGTGCGGGTATGAGTTCGAGTGTGAGTGTGGATGTGAGTGCGAGGGCGGCGGCTCCGGAGGGTCGCTATGGGGGCCACCAGGAACGTACAGCAGTCCGGAGGACGGCGCCGACTCAGCCGGGTCCGTCCGCACGCTCCGTCTGACCGCTGGCACGGGCGGCTGCCGGGCGGCCGGCTCCGGCGTCAGAGAAGCCAGGTCTGCCTGAGACGGTGACGGAGCCCGCTGACGTTCCACTGCGCGAGAGGAGCGCTCGGCGACCCGCGGACGGCTGACCGGCAGCGGCGGCGACTCCTTATCCTCCACACGGGACACCGTACGGGCGGAGGACTTTGTCACGCCGTCGTCACGAGCACACTGCGAGTCGGCAGCAGCCGGGGGCTCCTCCCTTGCCGCTTCACGCTTCTCTTCCCGGGCATCAGGCGGAGGTGACGCCGCCCGCTTCTTCTCACCATCACCCCTCCCTGTGGATCTGTCGCTGTCCCTGCGCCGGTGGCCACCCCCCGCCCGTGGTGGGGGCGGGTCGGGGCCGCAGCGGGACTCTGTCTTACCCGGCCGTGCCTCCGTCGTGTCCCCGTGGTGCTGGCGGGCCGGAGCGGCGGCCACACTCGTCTGTTGCCTGTCGTCGGGGCTCGGCGGCTCCCCGGTACTGTCGTAGTGCCGCCGCGCTGCGCGAGGCACGTACACCCCAGCCGCACCCCGGGGTCGCCGCCGGGACCCGGGCGACGCGTCGCGGTGCCGCTGCGTCGGTGGAGAAGACGCTCCCCTCCGCCACCCGTCACCGCCGTCCGCCGCTCCCTGAGCCGGCTCCTGCGCAGCTCCCTCCGCCAGCGGCATGGATAGGTCCACTGGCTTTACGGTTAGATCTATAGCTCGCTCGTCGGAGCCCGGTAAAGTGGCGGCATGCGGGCGCATCGGCTCTCTCTCCTCCGGCGCCGACAGGCTCTTGGGCTCCCCCGGTGGGCTCTCCACCGTTTTAGGAGGCCCATGGCCATTGGCGATGGTCTCTGAGCTGACTGTGGCCCTTCCCTTACCATGCGACGCCACAGAAGCACGGTCAGACTCCTCGGACAGCCGTCGGACCCTTTCTGCTGGTGGTCTACGCGACCGATGCTGACGAGGCTCATCTGAATGTTCCCGGCTCTTTTCTGCGGGAACTCTGATCGACCGATGCTGGTTGGACTCCTCTGAATGTTCCCGGCTCTTCTCTGCGGAGACTCTGGATGCTCGATGCCGGTTGGACTCCTCTGGATAGTCACGGCTCTTCTCTGCGGAGACTCTGGATGCTCGATGCTGGTTGGACTCCTCTGAATGTTCCCGGCTCTTCTCTGCGGAGACTCTGGATGCTCGATGCTGGTTGGACTCCTCTGAATGTTCCCGGCTCTTCTCTGCGGAGACTCTGGATGCTCGATGCTGGTTGGACTCCTCAGGCGGTTCCCGACGCCTCTCTGCAATGATTCTGGATGACCGATGCCGGCTGTTGGATTCCTCCGGTGGTTTCCTGCTTTTCTCTGGGTCTATGATGTCACAGCGCGACTTACTGCGAAGCTCCGGCGGTGGTTGGTCCTTGCTGGGAGCAGTTTTGGATGGCTGTGATTGGTTGGCATCATCTGGAGATCGCTTGACCTCCTCCTGAACACGGCGTCCTCTTGGAGTGTAGATGGCCATATCTGGCCTTTTCGATTTCTTCACAAGATCTTTTGTTGACATTTTGACCAAAGCAAACTTCAGCAATATTACTTCTCTAGGCGGATAACAAGCTTCTTCACCCTCCAAACCTGTGACAGATACTTGGTCAGTGGAGAAAGACAACAAACAGCTGAGAATTACTAATCGAACATTTTAACTTACAAACACCTACTGATTTGAAATGTCATCCTATATGTTTATATTCGCTTACATACTCAAAGGGATTATACGGGTTTTTCCCAGAATAATTGAGTTACATAGTAAAACGTACTTATAAAGGTGGTAGAAGTCCCACGGTAGCCACATTTTTCTGGAAATGACCTCTTCTGCACGTAAGGACATTCCAAAGTGCGCGGTGATGCCACCGCGTATTTTCTGCAGGACTGGCTGCAGGCAGAGCCAGTCATCTCTTTTATGCTAATAAAAACACCTCACGTATGGCATATTTCCGGTAAAATAAGCAATTTTTGAAAGAAAATAAACTTGTTTTGTTCCAACGACAGCAGCAGTTACCTAGTTTTCCCATACAATTCTATATTTTTCATGAATTTTTATGGCAAAAAATGAATACGCCACCACCAAATTCTCAACGCCAAAGGCCAGAGAAAAGAAAACCACAAAAACACAAAACCTCAACGAACAGTGTGTAGTAATACAAATCCCCGTCAGTTTTGAATTGCATAATAATTTTGTGATCCAGTGTAGGACTTGCAGATAATTAAAAACTCTAAAATTGATCTTAAGATAAAAGTGGTGGACAGTAGTGCCGATCAAGTACTCGTTATCTGATACTAGTCTCGAAAAACGCCCAGTTTTAACGCTGATAATTTCTGAAATAATGGACTAAATGAGCATTGAGGTCTCTGTTATGTCTTAAACGTGTTCAAAGCTCATACAACTGCAAAAGAGTGCATTTACTTTCAGGACGGAAACCCGTATAATCCCTTTAAGGCAAACTTATGTCATATTTTATTTCAGATAGTAGGTACCAAAAAGTGAAAACCAAACATTTCTACAGACTTTTAGGAAATGGTTCTTCTAGCAGGTCACCTTTACTTGTTGAAATCATTTTGAATCCTTTGTGATATGCTGATATTTTAACTACTCCAAACTCACCAGAAATCTGACAATTCCATCCTTGAAGTAAAAATACTAATAAGCTGATAAAGGAATCGATTGTCTTAAAAGATTCCCCAATAAACACTTAATTCTCCAATCAGTTTATGTCAAACAGCTCATCAAATTGCATGATGCAAAAAAACATCACCAAAACCACTTTTACTTCTCATATAGCTTTTCACAAGCTAATGCAGCATTTCAAACTCCTCTGAATCTACTCAAAATTGATTGGCAAATCTTATAAAGCCAAATTAACTCATTCCACTGATAAGATCATGAATAATTTAATCTCAAAGCTGAAATTGTCTCCTTATGGCAGATCTGCATGTACCTACACCCTAGCCAGTGAAGCAGCCATGCATTCAGTATCTGGATTATGGTGGATAGTTTTCTAGAATCAACCATTATTTTGCACGATCATGTTCAGCAACTCCAGCATGGATAATCAACCCTAATAATAATCACTCTTGACAAAAAGAGAATCTTGGAAAATGTCCAGAACAGGGTCATTTGGATATTTAGGTAGACACCCACAACCCAGGACATATCACAAACTGGCATTTGCATGCTATTGGTGACATAGACGATACTGACTCACTACAACACCAATAACATAACAGGGGTTAGGGGTTAGGACGTGTCCAGGGTTACAGTTGTTAACCTAATATTTATCAGTTGTCATCAGCTGACTGTCACTGTGTCCACTAACTCATTTTTACTTGAGATTGAGATGGTGCGAGATTTTGTGAATGTCGACTTCCTAATGGAAATTACACAGCTTTCATGAACAAATAATGCTGATTTTAGTCTTGCTATACAAGAAATGGGAACCACATTATCAGCACACGCACACACAAGCGTGCATGTGCACACACATGCACACACACACATAGAGGCTGATGGATAATTCCCTTTAAGATGTCAGACTGAAACACTCACACAAGTGAAGTTGAAGTGTGATAATTAGATAGGTATGGTAAAAGTCCAACCTTTGGACATATCCTAACCCTCAGATTTGTCATGCTATTAGACTTCAGAGTGTACCTAAATGATACTGAAATGAGGTGCTTAAAGGAAATAGTTCACCTTCAGGAAATTTTTCAGAACACGATTTTATTCTATTTTTTAATACAGTTTGTTTTTATTTTCAAAAATGGTCCTACATCGCGCCAATTCAGGACAGGTCGTAAATTATTAATTTTATGGTGTGCGTTATTGGTCTGCGCATGCACCCTGGCTGTGCTGGCACTTTCAGACGGTACGGTATATCATATATGCGCTGAATTCCTTCGCCAAAAAGTCAAATATCTTCGGCTGGAGTCTTTTTCAGTCAAGGAAACTTGCAGATAGGGGTTTCCCAACATGGGCTACAAAACAGCTATCTCAGTTTAAAACTAATGTTGAAGGTGAACTATTTCCTTTAAGTGTGTGTATTGTTTACATTGGGTGCATACTGTGTTCAGCAACATGACAAATTCGCTCTCCAATGAATCCAACAAATTCGTTCTCAAACGAATTTGCTGTCTTGTGCATTCAGGAACAGCATTAGCCCTCCTGACAACTGGTTTGCAAATTCATGCTCCACAGAGCAAATTAGTTAGGCGAATTTGCTTGTTTGCCAATGTCATGTTGATGAACGTAAACTGAACAAATATTTGGTGATACCATTGATAACCCACAGATTAGTCGTGATAATGGTGAATTTGTTGTGATAACAGATCATTTGTTGTGTTGCTGAACTAATACATGTGTGTCTGATAGCATGAGAAGTCGGACGTATTCTGCTTTTGCACACCTTCTTATAGGAAAATGTAATATTGTATACTAATTCTACACGTCTGATTTCATCAGAACTGCACTCAAAACAGGGACATTCTCAGTACTTACCTGGCAATAATGATTTGTGTTACCCGTCAATCACCTCAGCCGACCGGAAGGACTCCGCCATTACACCTGAAATGTAAACAACATGGGCTGTTTTTGTGTGAAATGCGCCAGATATGTATCCAATAAGGTCACCTTGTGGTAGCTGCCGCTGCACAGCCGACCTTGGTCTCAAATACAAGTCCTGCACTCCGCCAGGAACTGAGATTTAGTGAGAGCGTGATAGGGTTTAGTGGTCAACCAGATACACATGACGTCATATGATAATCCTTATCTGTATGACACATTTCTGCACCCACATTGTTTAAATTTTAATGGCGGAGTCATTGCGGGCGGTCGGCTGAGGCTATTGACAGGTGATAAAAATCATTAGTTAGGTAAGTACTGATAATGTCCCTGTTTTGAGTGCAGTTCTGATGAAAACAGACATGTAGAATTAGTATACAATATTCAATTTGCGTATATAAAGGTGTGCAAAAGCGGAATATCGCCGAAAAGTCTGATGTTAGGAAGTGTCCAGGGTTACAGCAGTTTACGCTATCCGAAAAAATATCCCTAACCAGGCAGATGCAGATTGCACAGAGGGAAATTATCGGCAAAGGGAAATCATGCAATAGAGAATAGTTATTAGTATCCAAAGGAAAATGTCACCAAGATCAAGATACCGAACGCACATGACCGCGGTCAGCACTCAGCGGTGGCAGGTCACATATTTGCTCAGTCAATATTCACATTACAAAAAAGGTTTGAATGGAAAAAATAACACAATGTCAGTGAAAATATTTTATTGATTCGTTCATCTCTGAAAACCTACCACGGAGTACACGAATAATGCAACAGACTCACAGCAACAGGTATCAAAACTCGAGAGAAAACGGCACACATTCCCGCGTTCGATTGTTTGGATTCGACCTTGCACCTCGTGTATCTTGTCGCGTGCAGGGGGCGCAAGTTGTTTGGTAGCCGTGATGTCACTATGGCAGTCGAATCCCGCTCCATAGTTCACCTTCAACATGGGTTTTGAACTGAAATAGCAGTTGTGTAGCCCGTGTTCAGAAATCCTTATCTGGAACTTTTCTTGGCTGAAAAGACTCTCCAGTCGAAGATATTTGACTTTTTGGCGAAGGAATACGGCGCATATATGATGTACCGTACCGTCTGAAAGTGCCAGCACTGCCATGGAGCATGCGCAGACCAATAACGCACACCATAAAACCAATAATTTACAACCTTCTGTCCTGAATTGGCGCGATGTAAGACCATTTTTGAAAAGAAAAAAAGAAATTGTATTAAAAAATATAATAAAATCGTGTTCTGAAAAAAATTCCCAAGGTGAACTATTTCCTTTAAAGGAAAAAATAGTTCACCTTCAACAGGGGATTTTGAACTGAAATACCAGTTTTGTAGCCCGTGTTGAGAAATCCTTATCTGCAACTTTTCTTGGCTGAAAAGACTCTCCAGCCGAAGATATTTGACTTTTTGGCGAAGGAATGCGGCGCTTATATGATATACCGTACCGTCTGAGAGTGCCAGCACTACCAGGGCGCATGCGCAGACCAATAACGCACACCATAACATTAATAATGTACGACATTTTGTCCTGAATTGGCGCGATGTAGGACCATTTTTGAAAAGAAAAAAAGAAACTGTATTAAAAATATAATAAAATCGTGTTCTGAAAAATTTCCGAAGGTGAACTCTTTCCTTTCAGGCAATGCAAAGTGACTTGGTAGTTACCCCCTTTCATTTGTTATCTAAGAGAGATAGATACAAGTATTTATGCTCAATGGGAAGCTCGTTTCTTCAAGATTCCTGGAATGGTCCCTGATTTTAGCTGAGACACTCCAATCGTCCACAATTCTTGGTCGAGTGGAGCAGACTTGTCAATGATTCAATGTGAATCGACTACTTTTGATTGAATCATTCTTATTTCAAATGAATGACTCATGAATCGATTCACCTCATGCGCAAACCTGTTGTGAGTCACTGATTGAATCATTCATACAGATACAATAGGCTGATTGAATCATTCATTGCTCAAAGAATCATTCTTTTTTGGTCGAACAGCATAAACTGTCCACAAAATATGCCAGCGGCCCAGCATTCATCTGTGCCCTGTGGACAAACCAGGCACTTAATGGCCAATTATATGAGCTCTGTGTCCTGAGCTGTAGCCTGTAATTCATCTATGCGTAAAGAAAGCGAGGCTTTGTGTCCAACTCCAGTGGGCACAAAGCCACTGTTCTATCAGCCCTAACTAGGTGAATACCTTGGAACTGGTAGGGTTAGGGGTAGGTACCTAAATACTTAGAAAAGGTAACTAACTCATACTTTGGTTCATAAACCACACAGTATACGCACACCTTTTACACACGAAATTTTTCAAAAGGTGCCCACCTTTTCCTAATTTCTAGGCTATACCATATCAAAAACTAAATCATAAACAAACATTTGCATGACCTCCGCATGTCCCAAATATCACTGTCGCATCGGCGCCGCTTTATTCCACATCATGCTTTATAAACAATAATACCTAATGCAAAATCAAAATGAATGTTCTATTCGCTTAAAAAAGTGAAACGTAAAGTCATTAATGCTTTTGGAACTTGGAATTTGCAATTATAATAAGTATTATAAATATCATTTTTTAATCAAAATAAACAACACGCGTGTCCAATTGGCTCACATTCACATTCACATTCGGAAATACATTCGCGGACTATTTGGATTGGCTTCAAAATTGGTACACAGATAGATCACGACCTAGTGATCATTCTGGTAAAATCTTAGAGTCGAACATTTAAAATCAAAGGAGTTAGAGCAGGTCATATGTTTAAGGTCAAACAGCAGACTATTCTGATGTGCATGACAATTGGCACACAGGTAGAGCATGACCTCTCTATCACGCTCATAAAATCTTAGAGTCGCATATTCAACATCAAAGGAGTTAGACAAAGGAGTCGACACTTTCCTTTAATGTTGAGTGATTGAATCAAGATTGAATCGTTAATTATGGTAATGTTGAGTGATTGAATCATGATTGAATCATTCATTATGGTAATGTTGAGTGATTGAATCATGATTGAATCATTCATTATGGTAATGCTGAGTGATTGAATCATGATTGAATCATTCATTATGGTCCGTGAATCCCTGTGAATCGACTCATGACAAATATGAATCATTGACAAGTCTGGAGTGGAGGCATGTTCCGCCCACACTGCGCGCCGGAGCGGGGGACCCGCTATCAAAGGCTGTACACCGCCGCCGCCGCGCCGGCCGCAAGTTGGTGAGAACCGCTGCGACGCCTTGCCAGAGACTGTACTTCCGCGGGGCCGGCCGGGCGTCCCGGCGGTGGCCTGGTGCTTCGAAATTTCCGGCCTGAATGCAAACTCTGTTACAGCTGACTAATTGTGATGTATCGTTAAAATGGTGTTTATAGACATTTTTACCATAAAATTAATATACCAGTGAACTTACAATATTATTTTCATTTAAATACACACAAAATTGTATTAAATATATTTCGTTTTCTTTTCAGATATGTTCCGATGTGATAACCATATCCTACTATATAGTTGTAATTCTAGAAGAAAATAAGAAATATTCAAAAAAAACATACCAGAAATCAAGGCCAGAAATAGTATGTGGTAACATAGTTAGTTTATTATAGTTTGAACCAGGTGTGACGTAGCCATGGCAGTCGCCAAACCTGAACCTACTCATTGATATAAGTACTCTGGTCGCGTGCGGTTATAGGGCCTTGGTCGCGTGCAAACGTTTGAGCGTTGTAACTGAAACAGCTGATCCCCTGATTATACGTAGGCTTTAAATAAATTGAAGAAGCTAGCTTGGTTGAGCTGATCCCTTCCAAAATATTGTTAGTTTTTTTTTGGTTAAACAACAAATTTGTATTGGATTTAATACCCTAAAATTGCAAATGTGTGTTCCTGATGATTCAATAGGCTATGATTATTTGCTTATGGATGCTGCATAGTCGTGTTTTCCTGTTCAATTTTAATTCGATAATAATTTTAATGTTTTCAAGCTAATATGAATTTAGTTTAATAATACAAAAGTTGCTGTTCATTCAGCGGTGGGTGCAAAAATGAAAATCCATTGTATCGGTTCCGGAGTCGTGGCGCCAGCTGTCTCATCTTTTTGGTGGAATACGCCACGCTGCATCATTCGACGAGCAGTCTTCATTATTATCCATCCCCAAACCTATTGTGCTGACATCATTTCGTGACGTCATAAATATAAAAGCTTACCATTCGTAGAAGGGAAGTCTGCTCGCTGGCCCGCGGTTGATCTAGCCAAGCTTCGCTTACTTCAAAGAATGCTACCACGCAGCTCACTGTTATATTGCATTCCTTCCTTATCTTATTTGTGTAAAATCAGAATCAAGACCAATATATCAAGATATGACTAGCCAGAATACGACGCCGTATGCCGCGCCAAACTAGGCAGCTGCTCGTAGAGGCGCTGGTTTTCCCCCATATAAGGTACTGCATGTCGGTTTGGGGAGGCTGTACGGTCACGCAACAGAAGCGTCTGCAGAAGTGCATGAATTTCGGTGTCCGTATTGTGATGGACTTGGGTCGCCGCGATCGAGTGACTGCGTCACTCAGGAAACTCAGATGGCTCAAAGTGGAGGAGCTGATATGTGAACGTGACCTCCATATCATGTTCAAACTGCTGCACAGCAGCTATGCTCCCGACCTAATTCGCCGGCATATCACACACCGCGCTGATGTCTCCAGTCGTAGCACTAGAGCATCCAGTGATGGACAACTGCAGATTCCACGTGTGCGGACTGAGTTTGCGCGGCGTTCCTTCCTGAGTCGCGCGACTCGAGCGTGGAACGAACTGCCCATACGCGTCAGATGCTCACCGAGCTTCTCAGTGTTTAAAAAAAGGCTGAATGATGTTAGATGTTAGCTCAGTTGTACCAATGTACCAGTACCTGCTGCGTCGTCTTTTATTTAGCGTATGGCTTTATATTCAGTGTATTGTTTTAGCATGTATGTCGTTCGCCTCTTATATGTGACTGACGTGGAATACTGAAAACCCATGCAGTATGGATGTTTCCGAAATACATGATTATGATTATGATTATGATTATGATTATGATATGGACATTCAAATAGACAGTGTCTAAACCCAGTCCATTAACTTAAACTTAAACTTCAGCTCACTGCACACTTCGGGCATTATGGACGGACTTGAGCTTGTATTTGCTTTTTATGTTTTTTTAACACAATTATTTGGCCTCAAATCTTTGCACAAGCATTTAGGTATTCGTCTCCGCGCATTTTCATGTCGCATTTCTTCGCCCACTTGGCTTTTGGTCTAATGACCTCACACTATATCAAGTTTCCTCCTCATCGGAAGTGCCCAAATGTGGTCGACCTTGTCACAGTTTTGTGGGCGGGGTGGCGGTGTTGGGAGACGGTGTGTGTGTGTATGCTTCGGTGTATCGTTAATTTTATTGGTTGGGAGGTGATAGGCGAAAGACAACACTAGAATAGGGTAAAAGTCCAATATTCGGACACGTCCGAATCTCGGACTTTTAATGCTATCAGAATGCAGACGATACCGACGCATTGTTTATATTCCGATAGCATGAAAAGTCCGAGGACACGGCATTAGAGCTCTACTCGAGAGCTCTGTCTGTGAACAGCTCAGTTCAGAACTTATGTTCAGCTATGGGGCTTAGTTATGTAGACTTATGGGATCAGTTCTATGAGTGGTGTAGGTACTATATGAAGGATGGGCTTCACTTATCGGATGAGGGGGCAAGGGCTTTGGGAGATGCCTACAGAAGTGTCATTCAGGGAAACTAGGTAGGGGGGGGGGGGGGGGGGGGGGTCGGGGACGCTAGTACTAGGGCATCAGGAAGTAAGCATTGGTAGAAGTTCATGTCAGAATAGGACAGTAGATCATAATTCCCTCAGAATTAGTAGTCAGCTCAAAGTATAAGATCGCATGTGTGTTGCTGAATGCCCAAAGTATTAGGTCTAAATTTGATGAGTTTGAGTTATGTTGCCCTTGAAAAGCCTGATATCATTTGTGTAACCGAGACATGGGTTAGTGAGGGGTATAATAGGGATAGGCTACAGGATTTTGAGTTACAAGGGTATAACATGTTCTCATACTGCAGAGAATCACGGCAGGGGGGCGGAGTGTTTGTATATGTAAATAGCTTGTACTGCACTACTAGAGTTGATGATTCTAGTAAAGTAAAAGAAGTAGAATCAATCTGGCTTGACATTAAAATTGGTACAGGAAACAGAGGAAGGTTGAGGATAGGTGCATTTTACAGACCAGGGAATCTTCCAAGGAACTCCCAAGCTGAAACAGACCAAGATATTTGTGAGGAAATACGTAGGAACTTTTGGGCTCAGTGTCTTATTATGGGAGATTTTAACTTAGAGGATACAAAAGTATAGCAGAGTAAACAAATGAGTGTAGGTTGTATAGGCAAATCTTTGAAGAGGAGCTTTTCATGCATCAGTTTGTAACAGAGCCAACCAGACATTGCTCCATTCTAGACCTTGTATTCTCAGACAACAGTGATCTAGTTAGTGACATAAGTATTTGTGAAGGTCTAGGAACCAGTGATCACAATATGGTTAAATTCAATATCTCATCAGAAATGAGGCCCAAAGATAACCTTATTATGGTTCCAAACTTCAGCCGGGCTGATTTTGATGGTATTAGAAATGACCTCGCACAGATAAAATGGAACGTTGAGTTGGCAGGTTTAGATGCATGTGAGGCCTGGAATGTTTTCAAAGCTAGATTAAGCCAAATTCAGAATCGGCATATACCCCTCAGGCACAAACGTAACAGAACCAAGGGCAAACCAGTTTGGCATACCCCAGAAGTAAGGAGTGCTATACAAGCTAAAATAAGTGCATTTGACATTTTGAAGGGATCTTCACTAGATATAAATCAGAAGGCCTACCAGAATGCAAGAAATTCAGTTAAGAAAAAGGTCAGAGCAGCTAAAAGGGCAAAGGAACTTGATTTAGCTAGACATTGTAATGCAGATAGTAAGAAGTTCTTCAGTTTTTATAAGTTCAGTACAGTTTCCAAAAATATAGGTCCATTTAAGGTAGATGATGTGTTAGTTAGCAAGGACAGTGAAATGGTTGAAGTGCTTAATGATCAGTTTCAATTTGTCTTTACTATCGAGGACCAGAGTAGTATTGCAGCACTTCAGCCTGAGCCAGAGACAGAGGAGACTATAGGAGAGCTAGGTGGCATAAGTAGTGAACTTGTTCTAGAATATCTAAAGAAAGTAAGGCCTAACAAGGCAGAAGGACCTGATGAAATCCATGCTAGACTTTTAAGAGAATCTGAAAGGGAGTTGTCGGTTCCATTAGCCATAATATTTTCTAAATCACTCGCAGATAGTAAAATTCCACTTGATTGGAAAAGAGTAAATGTTGTTCCTATTCATAAAAAGGGAGATAGAAGTAAAGAGGAAAACTATAGACCGGTTAGTCTGACCTCATAGTCTGCAAGGTGCTTGAATCAATCATCAAAGATAAGATTGTTGAATTCTTGGAGCAAAATGAACTCATCAAGGATACACAGCATGGCTTTAGGAAGGGCCGTTCTTGTTTAACTAATCTTCTGGAGTTTTTGGATGTTGCAACAGATAGCTTTGATCAGGGTAAACAGCTAGATGTAGCTTTTCTTGATTTCAGTAAAGCATTTGACAAAGTCCCCCATACAAGACTGGGGTTGCAACTTAAAATTCATGGGATCAGGGGCAAGATTCTGGATTGGATAGAAACGTGGCTTTCAGGACGCCAGCAAAGGGTTATATTGAATGGGTGCCAATCACAATGGAAGGAGGTTCTCAGTGGGGTTCCACAGGGCTCAGTCCTGGGCCCATTGCTTTTTATAATATTTGTGAATGCAATTGAGAACAGTATAGACAGCAAAGTCTTGAAACTTGCAGACGATCTAAAAGTTGTCAGGATTATTAGAGGAAAACATGATCAGGATGTTTTTCAATCAGATCTGGACAAGCTAGTTGAGTGGTCTGAGGCATGGCAGATGAAATTCAATTTGAGTAAATGTAAGATTATGCACGCTGGACGGGTTAGCAGTAAACATAGGTATGAAATGGGTGGGCAGAAAATGGAGCAGATTGAAAAGGAAAGAGATTTAGGTGTCGTGGTAAACAATAGACTATCAGCGTCAGACCAGGTTGTAGAAGCTAGGAAAAAGGCACTTACAATGCTAGGGGCCATTAACAGAAATGTTTCCTACAAGAGTGAAAAGGTAATAACAAAACTGTATTGTGCATACGTTAGACCACATTTGGAGTATTGTGTACAAGCCTGGTCTCCAACATATGAGAAAGATTGCTGGTTGTTAGAAAGAGTTAAAAAAAGGGCAACAAAAATGGTTAATTGTCTTGGTAGTTTACCTTATGAAGATAGATTAAAGAAATTGGGTATGTTTTCACTTAGATATAGAAGGCTAAGAGGAGATCTAATTGAAGTCTTCAAATTTGTAAATAGTCAGCATTCTGGATATTTAAAGGGTATGTTTGAGTTCAATAGGGAAAATCGAGGTCGAGGTCATCAGCATAAACTCATTATGAAACAAAGTAGGACTAGGCTATGACAGTCATTTTTCAGTAGAAGGGTTGTAGGACATTGGAATATGCTACCAGGGGATGTCGCTGATGCAGTGACACTTGCTTCCTTCAAAATTAGATTAGATAAATACTTTACAGAGAAGGGATTAGTTCATAAATACTCGTGGGATTAGCCTTCTTTTATGCAGGTAGAGTAAGGTGATTTGAAGGGGCGAGACTGGTGGAGGGGGGTGGGGGTCGGGGTGGGGGTGGAGTGGGGTGCAACCTCGGATGGGCCCAAGAGGCTCTTTGTTGCACTTTTCTTTTATGTCTTTTATGTCTTTATTAGGCACGCATGTTTTTATCTTGGAACTCCGATGTAGTGGATAGACTAATCCCCTATTCAAATTCAAATTTTGAGATGGAGCGGGTTCAGGTTTGGGTAATAGTTCAGTAATTCACCTCCAGTTAATGGTGTTCTTGAGGTCCCTAATAGAAGAAGATAGTATTATTACAACAGACAGAAAAGTGTACCAGTAATACCAAAGCTATGATGTCACCAAAAATGATACATAATCAAACCTGACCTAACCTTTACAGCAATTACGGTTGCAGAGACCCATGTTACAGTATGCAAAACGTGGCAAGAACATCAACAAGATATTTGGGGAAGCCCAAATCCTGCCCAAAATGGGACAGCAAGCTGCCCCATTTGGAGCAGGATTTTCCAGATCAAATGTTTCACTCCTTGATCAGTAAATACTGTTGACCAGGGGGGGGGGGGGGGGTAGGTCATCATCACCACAATCACATTTTATCTAGTGTAAATTTGCTTCTCAGCCAAATGCTGTTAACGGGGGTCGTTAACACAATCTCATTTTATTTAGTGTGAACCAGTAAATTATTACTGCTGCCCGAAAATGTCAAAAGCTGCCCCAAATTTTTTAATGCTGCCACAAAATTTCAAAAGCTGTCCAAAACTTTCAAAAGCTGCTCCAAAATTTCCAAAAGCTGCCACAATTTTGATGTGCTGGTGCCAACCCTGCCCCAATGAGATCTTGTCAAAACTTGCCACGTTTTGCATACTGGCCCACGGTTAGGATGATCCGCACACATTTGCTTGCTGCGCTGTGTACCCAGGTTTGCATGCAACTTAAACTGGCAGGAAGCTTACTGTTATTGAAATGTTATGCAGATATTCCCTAGATAACTGTAGTGAAGGGATCCGATCACAGACACCCATTCACATACAAAATACCAGGTTTGGTCAATTTTTTTTCTCTTCTTAATACCTACAGCTACAGGTGAATGAGACAGTGTGAGCAGTATGAGACAATGACAATGAAATGGTGACTTTGGGGAATGATCAATGCTGAGCTGATCTGGCCAAAGTTACTATGAGACTCATTTTCTGTTGTATTTTGACATTGTTCCACTCTGTTTACAGCTAGCTCAAAAGGAAGAGAAAAATAAAACAAATACAAAATGTTACTTAAACTTTTCATGTTGGGTATTTTTCTTATTTTGCTAGTACAACCAGCATGGACAATGATTGATGGTCTCTACTGTGGCCTAGACAACTGCTATGATGGTGAGTTTCTGTTTCACTAAGATCAAACATTACAGTTTTAGTGCTCTGTCATATATTTTGTTAGATGGTTGTCCAAGTGTATTGCTGATAATGCTACTTGTTTGCTGGTAAATATAATGCAGTGCTTTAAAGCACAGTTCGGACATGAAACAAGATTCATTGAAATGTAGGTTGTCAATTTTTTGTTTTGTTAATATGTATTCAATTAGTCTAGCTGTTGACTATTCAGACTGGGTGACTCATTCAGCATGGTGGAGTTAAATGTCATCTTGTGTTTTTTTTTGTGAGTTAATCTGGCATACTCTAACTCGCATATCCTCTGTGCCAATGTGTTTCAGTTTTGGGTGTTACAAGAGACACCCCCAGAAGGGAAATAGCATCCAAATACCGTCAGCTGGCGCGCAAAACACATCCCGATTTGTTCAGAACTCCGGAAGAAAAAGAGAAAGCGACAGAGAAGTTCCGCGAGATAGCTACAGCGTGAGTTGACATTCCTCTGCAGCACTGCACAGCATGCTGGTCTTGCTTTGTGTCAGTTTCTCTTAGATAACATGATGTAAATTGCATATGACAGGACTGAAAAACATTTGTGATGACATGCATAAATGTTCCAATGGAGTTCCAATCCTCATCAGTGTTTGAACACTGAAATCACCCTGAAATCATGACATACTATGATATTCTTAAAGTTTGAAAATTTCGTCTAAACATTTTTGAAACATTTGCGTTTTCCGTTATATACTACTTCTATGCATCGTCACAGTATCGCGTGAACATACTTTTATTAATGGATGGAGTTTTCGTCCTTACTACATTCTCAATATATTTTGTGTGCAGTGTTCATATTCGGCTGACATCAATAAGTATATGCTGATTTCTTCATATTACGGTCAGACCTCGCTAAATCGGCCGTCTTGTTTCAGGTATGAAATTCTGAAGGATGATGAATCTAGGACGGACTATGACTACATGTTGGACAACCCAGATGAGTTCTACAGTCATTACTACCGGTACTACCGGCGACAGATGGCTCCCAAGGTGGACATCCGGATCGTGCTGGCCGTCACCATCTCTATCATCTCCGGAATTCAGTACTTCACCTCTTGGACCAGGTGAGTACTCCATTGTGACCGGGGACCATCTCTATCTCTCGTATCACGGTGTGTCATGTCGTGGGTGCGATTAACACTATGACGTGAGTGGGTGGTATCTGTTCATTTGTCTCCTGTATTTCATCACGCACACTCCCGTCCACTCTCCCTTCCGTTCCTGTCCTGTCCTGTACTGTACTGTCCTGTCCTGTCCTGTCCTGTCCTGTCCTGTCCTGTCCTGTCCTGTCCCTTCCTGTCCTGTCCTGTCCTGTCCTGTCCTGTCCCTTCCTGTCATGTCCTGTCCTGTCCTGTCCTGTCCTATCCTATCCTATCCTGTCCTGTCCTGTCCTGTCCTGTCCTGTCCTGTCCTGTCCTGTCCTGTCCTGTCCTGTCCTGTCCTGTCCTGTCCTGTACTGTACTGTCCTGTCCTGTCCTGTCCTGTCCTGTCCTGTCCTGTCCTGTCCTGTCCTGTACTGTCCCTTCCTGTCCTGTCCTGTCCTGTCCTATCCTGTCCTGTCCTGTCCTGTCCTGTCCTGTCCCTTCCTGTCCTGTCCTGTCCTGTCCTGTCCTGTCCTGTCCTGTCCTGTCCTGTCCTGTCCTGTCCCTTCCTGTCCTGTCCTGTCCTGTCCTGTCCTGTCATGTCCTGTACTGTCCCTTCCTGTCCTGTCCTGTCCTGTCCTGTCCTGTCCTGTCCTGTCCTGTCCTGTCCTGTCCTGTCCTGTACTGTCCCTTCCTGTCCTGTCCTGTCCTGTCCTGTCCTGTCCTGTCCTGTCCTGTCCTGTCCTGTCCTGTACTGTCCCTTCCTGTCCTGTCCTGTCCTGTCCTGTCCTGTCCTGTCCTGTCCTGTCCTGTACTGTCCCTTCCTGTCCTGTCCTGTCCTGTCCTGTCCTGTCCTGTCCTGCCCTGTCCTGTCCTGTCCTGTCCTGTCCTGTCCTGTCCTGTCCTGTACTGCCCCTTCCTGTCCTGCCCTGTCCTGTCCTGTCCTGTCCTGTCCTGTCCTGTACTGTCCCTTCCTGTCCTGTCCTGTCCTGTCCTGTCCTGTCCTGTCCTGTCCTGTACTGTCCCTTCCTGTCCTGTCCTGTCCTGTCCTGTCCTGTCCTGTCCTGTCCTGTCCTGTCCTGTCCTGTCCTGTCCTGTCCTGTCCTGTCCTGTCCTGTCCTGTCCTGTCCTGTCCTGTCATGTCCTGTCCCGTCCTGTCCCGTCCTGTCCCGTCCCGTCCGTCCCGTCCGTCCCGTCCGTCCCGTCCGTCCCGTCCGTCCCGTCCGTCCCGTCCGTCCCGTCCGTCCCGTCCGTCCCGTCTGTCCCGTCCCGTCCCGTCCCGTCCCGTCCCGACCTGTACCCGTACCGTCCCGACATGTCCCCGTCAGCCTTGGAATTTGGGCCATTTTCTGGACTTTTTGGGTCCAAAGAATTTTGCTCTTCATATTTGTTCAGGAAATTTGCTTTCTTTTCGCCTGATCTTACCGACATTGTAGTTAACATATAATTCAATTTTCCTCACAAGGATTTAATATCTATTACAAATCAGGATTTTTTACTTTCCAAGTAAAATAATTAAAACAAAAATGAAAATCTTAACTTGCCTGACAATACAATTTTACTCTCCACCTATGGATTTCTACTCTCCGGGACCAGGTCATGAAACGAAAAATCCAACACTGGTCCCCGTACCGTCCCGACCTGTCCCCGTACCGTCCCGACCTGTCCCCGTACCCACCTGTCCCCGTACCGTCCCGACCTGTCCCCGTACCGTCCCGACCTGTCCCCGTACCCACCTGTCCCCGTACCGTCCCGACCTGTCCCCGTACCGTCCCGACCTGTCCCCGTACCCACCTGTCCCCGTACCGTCCCGACCTGTCCCCGTACCGTCCCGACCTGTCCCCGTACCCACCTGTCCCCGTACCGTCCCGACCTGTCCCCGTACCCACCTGTCCCCGTACCGTCCCGACCTGTCCCCGTACCCACCTGTCCCCGTACCGTCCCGACCTGTCCCCGTACCGTCCCGCCCTGTCCCCGTACCCACCTGTCCCCGTACCGTCCCGACCTGTCCCCGTACCGTCCCGACCTGTCCCCGTACCCACCTGTCCCCGTACCGTCCCGACCTGTCCCCGTACCGTCCCGCCCTGTCCCCGTACCGTCCCGCCCTGTCCCCGTACCGTCCCGACCTGTCCCCGTACCGTCCCGACCTGTCCCCGTACCGTCCCGACCTGTCCCCGTACCGTCCCGACCTGTCCCCGTACCGTCCCGACCTGTCCCCGTACCGTCCCGACCTGTCCCCGTACCCACCTGTCCCCGTACCGTCCCGACCTGTCCCCGTACCGTCCCGCCCTGTCCCCGTACCCACCTGTCCCCGTACCGTCCCGACCTGTCCCCGTACCGTCCCGACCTGTCCCCGTACCCACCTGTCCCCGTACCGTCCCGACCTGTCCCCGTACCGTCCCGCCCTGTCCCCGTACCGTCCCGCCCTGTCCCCGTACCGTCCCGACCTGTCCCCGTACCGTCCCGACCTGTCCCCGTACCGTCCCGACCTGTCCCCGTACCGTCCCGACCTGTCCCCGTACCGTCCCGACCTGTCCCCGTACCGTCCCGACCTGTCCCCGTACCGTCCCGACCTGTCCCCGTACCCACCTGTCCCCGTACCGTCCCGACCTGTCCCCGTACCGTCCCGCCCTGTCCCCGTACCGTCCCGACCTGTCCCCGTACCGTCCCGCCCTGTCCCCGTACCGTCCCGCCCTGTCCCCGTACCGTCCCGACCTGTCCCCGTACCCACCTGTCCCCGTACCGTCCCGACCTGTCCCCGTACCGTCCCGCCCTGTCCCCGTACCGTCCCGCCCTGTCCCCGTACCGTCCCGACCTGTCCCCGTACCGTCCCGACCTGTCCCCGTACCGTCCCGACCTGTCCCCGTACCGTCCCGACCTGTCCCCGTACCGTCCCGACCTGTCCCCGTACCGTCCCGACCTGTCCCCGTACCGTCCCGACCTGTCCCCGTACCCACCTGTCCCCGTACCGTCCCGACCTGTCCCCGTACCGTCCCGCCCTGTCCCCGTACCGTCCCGACCTGTCCCCGTACCGTCCCGCCCTGTCCCCGTACCGTCCCGCCCTGTCCCCGTACCGTCCCGACCTGTCCCCGTACCCACCTGTCACGTACCGTCCCGACCTGTCCCCGTACCGTCCCGACCTGTCCCCGTACCGTCCCGCCCTGTCCCCGTACCCACCTGTCACATACCGTCCCGACCTGTCCCCGTACCGTCCCGACCTGTCCCCGTACCGTCCCGACCTGTCCCCGTACCCACCTGTCCCCGTACCGTCCCGACCTGTCCCCGTACCGTCCCGACCTGTCCCCGTACCCACCTGTCCCCGTACCGTCCCGACCTGTCCCCGTACCGTCCCGACCTGTCCCCGTACCCACCTGTCCCCGTACCGTCCCGACCTGTCCCCGTACCCACCTGTCCCCGTACCGTCCCGACCTGTCCCCGTACCGTCCCGCCCTGTCCCCGTACCCACCTGTCCCCGTACCGTCCCGACCTGTCCCCGTACCGTCCCGACCTGTCCCCGTACCCACCTGTCCCCGTACCGTCCCGACCTGTCCCCGTACCGTCCCGCCCTGTCCCCGTACCGTCCCGCCCTGTCCCCGTACCGTCCCGACCTGTCCCCGTACCGTCCCGACCTGTCCCCGTACCGTCCCGACCTGTCCCCGTACCGTCCCGACCTGTCCCCGTACCGTCCCGACCTGTCCCCGTACCGTCCCGACCTGTCCCCGTACCCACCTGTCCCCGTACCGTCCCGACCTGTCCCCGTACCGTCCCGCCCTGTCCCCGTACCCACCTGTCCCCGTACCGTCCCGACCTGTCCCCGTACCGTCCCGACCTGTCCCCGTACCGTCCCGACCTGTCCCCGTACCCACCTGTCCCCGTACCGTCCCGACCTGTCCCCGTACCGTCCCGCCCTGTCCCCGTACCGTCCCGCCCTGTCCCCGTACCGTCCCGACCTGTCCCCGTACCGTCCCGACCTGTCCCCGTACCGTCCCGACCTGTCCCCGTACCGTCCCGACCTGTCCCCGTACCGTCCCGACCTGTCCCCGTACCGTCCCGACCTGTCCCCGTACCCACCTGTCCCCGTACCGTCCCGACCTGTCCCCGTACCGTCCCGCCCTGTCCCCGTACCGTCCCGACCTGTCCCCGTACCGTCCCGCCCTGTCCCCGTACCGTCCCGCCCTGTCCCCGTACCGTCCCGACCTGTCCCCGTACCCACCTGTCCCCGTACCGTCCCGACCTGTCCCCGTACCGTCCCGCCCTGTCCCCGTACCGTCCCGCCCTGTCCCCGTACCGTCCCGACCTGTCCCCGTACCGTCCCGACCTGTCCCCGTACCGTCCCGACCTGTCCCCGTACCGTCCCGACCTGTCCCCGTACCGTCCCGACCTGTCCCCGTACCGTCCCGACCTGTCCCCGTACCCACCTGTCCCCGTACCGTCCCGACCTGTCCCCGTACCGTCCCGCCCTGTCCCCGTACCGTCCCGACCTGTCCCCGTACCGTCCCGCCCTGTCCCCGTACCGTCCCGCCCTGTCCCCGTACCGTCCCGACCTGTCCCCGTACCCACCTGTCACGTACCGTCCCGACCTGTCCCCGTACCGTCCCGACCTGTCCCCGTACCGTCCCGCCCTGTCCCCGTACCCACCTGTCACATACCGTCCCGACCTGTCCCCGTACCGTCCCGACCTGTCCCCGTACCGTCCCGCCCTGTCCCCGTACCGTCCCGCCCTGTCCCCGTACCGTCCCGCCCTGTCCCCGTACCGTCCCGACCTGTCCCCGTACCCACCTGTCACGTACCGTCCCGACCTGTTCCCGTACCGTCCCGACCTGTCGCCGTACCGTCCCGCCCTGTCCCCGTACCGTCCCGCCCTGTCCCCGTACCGTCCCGCCCTGTCCCCGTACCCACCTGTCACATACCGTCCCGCCCTGTCACGTACCGTCCCGACCTGTCCCCGTACCGTCCCGCCCTGTCCCCGTACCCACCTGTCACATACCGTCCCGACCTGTCCCCGTACCGTCCCGACCTGTCCCCGTACCGTCCCGCCCTGTCCCCGTACCGTCCCGCCCTGTCCCCGTACCGTCCCGACCTGTCCCCGTACCGTCCCGCCCTGTCCCCGTACCGTCCCGACCTGTCCCCGTACCCACCTGTCCCCGTACCGTCCCGACCTGTCCCCGTACCGTCCCGCCCTGTCCCCGTACCGTCCCGACCTGTCCCCGTACCGTCCCGCCCTGTCCCCGTACCGTCCCGCCCTGTCCCCGTACCTTCCCGACCTGTCCCCGTACCCACCTGTCACGTACCGTCCCGACCTGTCCCCGTACCGTCCCGACCTGTCCCCGTACCGTCCCGCCCTGTCCCCGTACCCACCTGTCACATACCGTCCCGACCTGTCCCCGTACCGTCCCGACCTGTCGCCGTACCGTCCCGCCCTGTCCCCGTACCGTCCCGCCCTGTCCCCGTACCGTCCCGCCCTGTCCCCGTACCGTCCCGACCTGTCCCCGTACCCACCTGTCACGTACCGTCCCGACCTGTTCCCGTACCGTCCCGACCTGTCGCCGTACCGTCCCGCCCTGTCCCCGTACCGTCCCGCCCTGTCCCCGTACCGTCCCGCCCTGTCCCCGTACCGTCCCGCCCTGTCCCCGTACCCACCTGTCACATACCGTCCCGCCCTGTCACGTACCGTCCCGACCTGTCCCCGTACCGTCCCGCCCTGTCCCCGTACCCACCTGTCACATACCGTCCCGACCTGTCCCCGTACCGTCCCGACCTGTCCCCGTACCGTCCCGCCCTGTCCCCGTACCGTCCCGCCCTGTCCCCGTACCGTCCCGCCCTGTCCCCGTACCGTCCCGACCTGTCCCCGTACCCACCTGTCACGTACCGTCCCGACCTGTTCCCGTACCGTCCCGACCTGTCGCCGTACCGTCCCGCCCTGTCCCCGTACCGTCCCGCCCTGTCCCCGTACCGTCCCGCCCTGTCCCCGTACCGTCCCGCCCTGTCCCCGTACCCACCTGTCACATACCGTCCCGCCCTGTCACGTACCGTCCCGACCTGTCCCCGTACCGTCCCGCCCTGTCCCCGTACCGTCCCGACCTGTCCCCGTACCCACCTGTCACGTACCGTCCCGACCTATCCCCGTACCGTCCCGACCTGTCCCCGTACCGTCCCGCCCTGTCCCCGTACCCACCTGTCACATACCGTCCCGCCCTGTCCCCGTACCGTCCCGACCTGTCCCCGTATCCACCTGTCACGTACCGTCCCGACCTGTCCCCGTACCGTCCCGACCTGTCCCCGTACCCACCTGTCACATACCGTCCCGCCCTGTCACGTACCGTCCCGACCTGTCCCCGTACCGTCCCGACCTGTCCCCGTACCGTCCCGACCTGTCCCCGTACCGTCCCGCCCTGTCCCCGTACCCACCTGTCACATACCGTCCCGCCCTGTCCCCGTACCGTCCCGACCTGTCCCCGTACCCACCTGTCACGTACCGTCCCGACCTGTCCCCGTACCGTCCCGACCTGTCCCCGTACCGTCCCGCCCTGTCCCCGTACCCACCTGTCACGTACCGTCCCGACCTGTCCCCGTACCGTCCCGACCTGTCCCCGTACCGTCCCGCCCTGTCCCCGTACCGTCCCGACCTGTCCCCGTACCCACCTGTCACGTACCGTCCCGACCTGTCCCCGTACCGTCCCGACCTGTCCCCGTACCCACCTGTCACATACCGTCCCGCCCTGTCCCCGTACCGTCCCGACCTGTCCCCGTACCGTCCCGCCCTGTCCCCGTACCCACCTGTCACGTACCGTCCCGACCTGTCCCCGTACCGTCCCGCCCTGTCCCCGTACCGTCCCGACCTGTCCCCGTACCCACCTGTCACGTACCGTCCCGACCTGTCCCCGTACCGTCCCGCCCTGTCCCCGTACCGTCCCGACCTGTACCCGTACCGTCCCGCCCTGTCCCCGTACCGTCCCGACCTGTACCCGTACCGTCCCGACCTGTCCCCGTACCGTCCCGACCTGTCCCCGTACCGTCCCGCCCTGTCCCCGTACCCTCCCGCCCTGTCCCCGTACCCACCTGTCACGTACCGTCCCGACCTGTCCCCGTACCGTCCCGACCTGTCCCCGTACCGTCCCGACCTGTCCCCGTACCGTCCCGACCTGTCCCCGTACCGTCCCGCCCTGTCCCCGTACCGTCCCGACCTGTCCCCGTACCGTCCCGACCTGTCCCCGTACCCACCTGTCACGTACCGTCCCGACCTGTCCCCGTACCGTCCCGACCTGTCCCCGTACCCACCTGTCACGTACCGTCCCGACCTGTTCCCGTACCGTCCCGACCTGTCCCCGTACCGTCCCGACCTGTCCCCGTACCGTCCCGACCTGTCCCCGTACCCACCTGTCACGTACCGTCCCGACCTGTCCCCGTACCGTCCCGACCTGTCCCCGTACCGTCCCGACCTGTCCCCGTACCGTCCCGACCTGTCCCCGTACCGTCCCGACCTGTCCCCGTACCGTCCCGCCCTGTCCCCGTACCCACCTGTTACGTACCGTCCCGCCCTGTCCCCGTACCGTCCCGACCTGTCCCCGTACCGTCCCGCCCTGTCCCCGTACCCACCTGTCACGTACCGTCCCGACCTGTCCCCGTACCGTCCCGACCTGTCCCCGTACCCACCTGTCACGTACCGTCCCGACCTGTCCCCGTACCGTCCCGACCTGTCCCCGTACCCACCTGTCACGTACCGTCCCGACCTGTCCCCGTACCCACCTGTCACGTACCGTCCCGACCTGTCCCCGTACCGTCCCGCCCTGTCCCCGTACCGTCCCGACCTGTCCCCGTACCGTCCCGCCCTGTCCCCGTACCGTCCCGACCTGTCCCCGTACCGTCCCGACCTGTCCCCGTACCGTCCCGACCTGTCCCCGTACCGTCCCGACCTGTCCCCGTACCGTCCCGCCCTGTCCCCGTACCGTCCCGACCTGTCCCCGTACCCACCTGTCACGTACCGTCCCGACCTGTCCCCGTACCCACCTGTCACATACCGTTCCGCCCTGTCCCCGTACCGTCCCGCCCTGTCCCCGTACCGTCCCGACCTGTCCCCGTACCCACCTGTCACATACCGTCCCGCCCTGTCCCCGTACCCACCTGTCACGTACCGTCCCGACCTGTCCCCGTACCGTCCCGACCTGTCCCCGTACCGTCCCGCCCTGTACCCGTACCGTCCCGCCCTGTCCCCGTACCGTCCCGACCTGTACCCGTACCGTCCCGACCTGTTCCCGTACCGTCCCGCCCTGTCCCCGTACCGTCCCGACCTGTACCCGTACCGTCCCGCCCTGTCCCCGTACCATCCCGACCTGTCCCCGTACCCACCTGTCACGTACCGTCCCGACTTGTCCCCGTACCGTCCCGACCTGTCCCCGTACCGTCCCGCCCTGTCCCCGTACCCACCTGTCACGTACCGTCCCGACTTGTCCCCGTACCGTCCCGACCTGTCCCCGTACCGTCCCGACCTGTCCCCGTACCGTCCCGACCTGTCCCCGTACCTTTCTGTCCCGTACCTTTCTGTCCCCGTACCTTTCTGTCCCCGTACCGTCCCGACCTGTCCCCATACCGTCCCGACCTGTCCCCGTACCCACCTGTCACGTACCGTCCCGACCTGTCCCCGTACCGTCCCGACCTGTCCCCGTACCCACCTGTCACGTACCGTCCCGACCTGTCCCCGTACCCACCTGTCACATACCGTACCCACCTGTCCCCGTACCGTCCCGACCTGTCCCCGTACCCACCTGTCACGTACCGTCCCGACCTGTCCCCGTACCCACCTGTCACGTACCGTCCCGACCTGTCCCCGTACCGTCTCGCCCTGTCCCCGTACCGTCCCGACCTGTCCCCGTACCCACCTGTCACGTACCGTCCCGACTTGTCCCCGTACCGTCCCGACCTGTCCCCGTACCGTCCCGACCTGTCCCCGTACCGTCCCGCCCTGTCCCCGTACCGTCCCGACATGTCCCCGTACCGTCCCGACCTGTTCCCGTACCGTCCCGACCTGTCCCCGTACCGTCCCGACCTGTCCCCGTACCGTCCCGACCTGTCCCCGTACCGTCCCGACCTGTCCCCGTACCGTCCCGACCTGTCCCCGTACCGTCCCGACCTGTCCCCGTACCGTCCCGACCTGTTCCCGTACCGTCCCGACCTGTCCCCGTACCTTTCTGTCCCCGTACCTTTCTGTCCCCGACCTGTCCCCGTACCGTCCCGACCTGTCCCTGTACCCACCTGTCCCCGTACCGTCCCGACCTGTCCCCGTCCCGATGCTCGTATGTTGACGCTGTGGTTTGTTGCCAGATAAACCCAAGCAATGGAGGCGCCCCCCTCCCCGCCCATGAATCCTCATCACCATGTTGCCAGATATGACTCTGCCATCCGGTACCTGGTCACTATCCCCAAGTACCGGCTGCGCGCGCAGCAGATCGCCAAGGAAGAGAAGCTGCTGGACCATCTGAAGAGGAACAAGAGGATGAGCAAGGACGACGCCCGCCAGGAGGAGGAGAAAATCCTTCGGGAGATCGTCACAGACAGGATGGACATCCGGTGAGTGGATCGTTATGCGACTCAGTGTGTAGGGCTTTCAAACCCATATAAAGCACACATCAATGTGGGTTGAGACTTTTGGAAAACCAATGAAGTGGCAGCTCTAGGCGCCATATTGGTTCATCCATGTGAATAGCAACTAAACGTGATGTGTGCCATTATAAAGTAGCCGGCCGGTTTGATCGGTGAGCCGCAGGACAGTAATGTCCGGCTATGGTTCTGATCAGCGGCTGCCGTGCGGTGACATTCGAATTTGACCTGACCTCACGCTCAGCCGGCCAGACGGACAGACAGACAGACAGGAGACTGAGCAGCTGTCTGCTGGATTGGTTGGTTGCTGGACAGGAGACGGAGCAGCTGTCTGCTGGATTGGTTGCCGAGACCACGGAGACCGCACACCATGCCAGACGATCGTGGCTGACATAACTGCCGGTTCGTTACGGGACCGGAGATGCCAGTGACGCGACACACGGACAGCCTGTTATTGCCGACACCGTGGTGTATGTATACCGGCCTGACCGACCAGTGCAGTCAGCTGGTCCCATGGGCGCTGTAAAACGCTATAGTGGCGCCGCCTTCAAGTCACAATAATCATCACCATCGGCGTCCAGTTCTGACCCGGTTTTGATGTGCTGCGTAACCCGTCGTGCCCCGGCAGCTGCACGGGTCCTATATCGCGCGCGCGCCGTGCGGCGGTTACGCGGCGGCCGCGTGGAGCCCAGTCACCCGGCGGGAGGGGGGACGTCGATCAGCTGTCAGACCCGCGGTGCCGGCCGTGACAGCCGGGTCAGAGTCGGCCGACGGTCGGTCCTCCCGTCACGCCCTGTGACCGGGCCGGCCACGCTCGTACGCTGTGACCGGGCCGGCCACGCTCGTACGCTGTGACCGGGCCGGCCACGCTCGTACGCTGTGACCGGGCCGACCACGCTCGTACGCTGTGACCGGGCCGGCCACGCTCGTACGCTGTGACCGGGTCGGCCACGCTCGTACGCTGTGACCGGGCCGGCCACGCTCGTACGCTGTGACCGGGCCGGCCACGCTCGTACGCTCTGACCGGGCCGGCCACGTTCGTACTCTCTGACCGGGCCGGCCACGCTCGTACGCTGTGACCGGGCCGGCCACGCTCGTACTCTCTGACCGGGCCGGCCACGCTCGTACGCTGTGACCGGGCCGGCCACGCTCGTACGCTGTGACCGGGCCGGCCACGCTCGTACGCTGTGACCGGGCTGGCCACGCTCGTACGCTGTGACCGGGCCGGCCACGTTCGTACGCTGTGACCGGGCCGGCCACGCTCGTACGCTCTGACCGGGCCGGCCACGCTCGTACGCTGTGACCGGGCTGGCCACGCTCGTACGCTGTGACCGGGCCGGCCACGCTCGTACGCTCTGACCGGGCCGGCCACGCTCGTACGCTGTGACTGGGCCGGCCACGCTCGTACGCTGTGACCGGGCCGGCCACGCTCGTACGCTGTGACCGGGCTGGCCACGCTCGTACGCTGTGACCGGGCCGGCCACGCTCGTACGCTCTGACCGGGCCGGCCACGCTCGTACGCTGTGACCGGGCCGGCCACGCTCGTACGCTGTGACCGGGCCGGCCACGCTCGTACGCTGTGACCGGGCCGACCACGCTCGTACGCTGTGACCGGGCCGGCCACGTTCGTACTCTCTGACCGGGCCGGCCACGCTCGTACGCTGTGACCGGGCCGGCCACGCTCGTACTCTCTGACCGGGCCGGCCACGCTCGTACTCTCTGACCGGGCCGGCCACGCTCGTACGCTGTGACCGGGCCGGCCACGCTCGTACTCTCTGACCGGGCCGGCCACGCTCGTACGCTGTGACCGGGCCGGCCACGCTCGTACGCTGTGACCGGGCCGGCCACGCTCGTACGCTCGTGTGCGCTCTGCCCACACGACCGGCTCGGGCTACACGAGCCACTGCAGCCGGCCGCCTCAGGCCATCGTCATCCCGCCGGCGTCAGGAGCACCTGGCTCCATTGTGCTGTACAACACACTCATACGCAATCGTTCTCCAGCTGCGTACACCTGCTGTCGACGCGCCACCCGAAAACACCAATCATCAATCAGTCTATCAATCAATCAATCACCTGCTGTTCTGAAAATGGCACCTATCAGCTGCGGATCAGCTTAATCGCGAAAAGTTAAACTTCGTAAAATATTAATGATTTATAGCTCATCTGTCTAAATGTACAGAATCGCAGCTATAGAGGCGGAATGCCATCATTCCGATTTTCGGTCTGAATAAGTGGCAAAAAGTAGCCGAATGTGCAGCGTTTGGTAACCTTTAGTTTGTTTCACTCAAGGTCTGTAAAGATAAGGTTGTGCCATATGACAAAATCACGTGACCAAGCGATTATGAACCGATCAGCAAGATTTCGAGTTAGCCACTAGAGAATAGCACGTGCAACCACTGGGCTCCTCCGCTTTTTTGGACCTTAACTTTTTTTGCACGTGCCGAAACTCCCATTGGATTAACATAGCGAGTCGTGGAAGCGTAATCACTAATGTAAAACGAAGTATGATGCCAGCCCGTTGAGACAAAGGTAATCATAGGGCGATGTGCACAAATAATTGGAGTTTTTATGGTATTTTTTTAAATTTCCACCTTCATATTTTGCAGTAGCATGGCTCCGGAGCGGACAGCTCTATACCAATGGCAACGGTTTTTGGTGGTTTTGACCCAATTTGGTCCACTTAGAGTGAACCAATCTGGATAAAACGCAAAAACGGCACCGTTCTGGACTACGCCGGATCGAATGGTGAAGAAATCACGCAGATCAGTCCCATAGTCTCGGAGCATGGGCTTCCCTGCAGCAGTTGTTGGTGGTTTTTGTCCAATTTGGTCCACTTAGAGTAAGTCAATCTGTATAAAACGCAAAACGGCACCGTTTTGGACCACGCCGGATCGAAAGGTGAAGAAATCATGCAGATTGGTTCCATAGCCTCGGAACATGGGCTTGCCTGCAACGGTTTTTGGTGGTTTTGGCCCAATTTGGTCCACTTAGAGTAAACCAATCTGTATAAAACTCAAAAGGGCATCGTTTTGGACCACGCCGGATCGAATGGTGAAAAAAATCATGCAGATTGGTTCCATAGCCTCGGAACATGGGCTTGCCTGCAACGGTTTTTGGTGGTTTTGGCCCAATTTGGTCCACTTAGAGTAAACCAATCTGTATAAAACTCAAAAGGGCATCGTTTTGGACCACGCCGGATCGAATGGTGAAAAAATCATGCAGATTGGTTCCATAGCCTCGGAACATGGGCTTGCCTGCAACGTTTTTTGGTGGTTTTGGTCCAATTTGGTCCACTTAAAGTGAACGAATCTGTTTAAAAAAAAAACGCAATACGGCACCGTTTTGCACCATGCCGCATCGAATGGTGAAGAAATCACTCAGATCGGTCCCATAGCCTCGGAGCATAGGCTTGCCTGCAAATTTGAACTACAGGTTTTGATCCAATTTGGTTCATTTAGATAAGACTAAAGTGGATAAAACGCAAAATGGCACCCATTCCGACCAGTTTCAATTGAATGGTGAAAAATCACTCAGATCGGTCCAGTAGTTTCGGAGCATGGGCTTGCCTGCTAATCTGGACAGTGTTGTAGACCCTCCCTATTCAATACAAACACAACATGGCTGCATTTATCATGTAACCAAGCCCGCCCTCAGCTAATGCAATACGAAATTGTTAACATTCATATTGACATTTATAAAGTCAACTCCTCATATTCATTTATTACTGACCAATATTGATATATTGGTCAGTAATAAATTAATATGAGGAGTTGACTGTTTAGCAATAATAAATGTATCACGTGATCAAAACAATACCTACACCCCTACACCGGCAAAATAATAGTGCGGCAAAACAATAGCCGAAGTGCGCCAAAAAAAAATCAACCTTTGGACCTGCCATATATGGTCATGCTCCGCCCCGTTACGGTCACGTGGCATTTGAAGGGGGGTTGGTTTCACTAGCCATAAACAACAAATGTGCGAAGATGCACAACTGTATTTGGTAAAATAGCAAATGTACTAAGAGAACTCGTGACCTGAGTTGTGTAGTCAGTTCGGTGGTTCTCTGAAGAAGAAGAAAACAGTTTGTGTGCTCTCTCACACATAATGAATTCAAATGTCTTAAGCGTCGTCGTTTCTGGTAACGAAACCGGTCTCAGAACAGGATGGCAGATTTCTGTGCAACTCGTCCAAGCTGGCTGCTCTCCGAAGTGTGCTGTAATCGTGTTCTCGGCACGGCAGAGGCTCGGGCCGCCGGGCGCCAGTCCACTGAGGGAGCCCGTGCAGCCACTGAGGCAGTCAGTGCAGCCACTGAGGCGGTCAGTGCAGCCACTGAGGCAGTCAGTGCAGCCACTGAGGCAGTCAGTGCAGCCACTGAGGCAGCCCGTGCAGCCACTGAAGAAGTCAGTGCAGCCACTGAGGCAGTCAGTGCAGCCACTGAGGAAATCAGTGCAGCCACTGAGGCAGTCAGTGGCGCCACTGAGGCAGTCAGTGGCGCCACTGAGGCAGTCAGTGCAGCCACTGAGGAAGTCAGTGCAGCCACTGAGGAAGTCAATGCAGCCACTGAGGCAGTCAGTGCAGCCACTGAGGCAGTCAGTGCAGCCACTGAGGCAGTCAGTGCAGCCACTGAGGCAGTCAGTGCAGCCACTGAGGCAGTCAGTGCAGCCAATGAGGCAGTCGGTGCAGCCACTGAGGCAGTCAGTGCAGCCACTGAGGCAGTCAGTGCAGCCACTGAGGCAGTCAGTGAAGCCACTGAGGCAGTCAGTGCAGCCACTGAGGCAGTCAGTGCAGCCACTGAGGCAGTCGGTGCAGCCACTGAGGCAGTCGGTGCAGCCACTGAGGAAGTCAGTGCAGCCACTGAGGAAGTCGGTGCAGCCCCTAAGAAAGTCAGTGCAGCCACTGAGGCAGTCAGTGCAGCCACTGAGGAGTCAGTGCAGCCACTGAGGCAGCCGGTGCAGCCACTGAGGAAGTCAGTGCAGCCACTGAGGCAGTCGGTGCAGCCACTGAGGAAGTCGGTGCAGCCACTGAGGCAGCCCGTGGCGCCACTGAGGCAGTCGCCGGCGGCTGGTGGACGGCTCCAGCCTGGTGGACGGTGCCGGATGGGTTGGATGCGGGCCGTGTCGGCGCCTGGTGGACGGTGCCGGATGTGTTGGATGCGGGCCGTGTTGGCGGCTGGTGGACGGTGCCGGATGGGTTGGATGCGGGCCGTGTCGGCGCCTGGTGGACGGTGCCGGATGTGTTGGATGCGGGCCGTGTCGGCGGCTGGTGGACGGTGCCGGATGGGTTGGATGCGGGCCGTGTCGGCGCCTGGTGGACGGTGCCGGATGTGTTGGATGCGGGCCGTGTCGGCGGCTGGTGGACGGTGCCGGATGGGTTGGATGCGGGCCGTGTCGGCGCCTGGTGGACGGTGCCGGATGTGTTGGATGCGGGCCGTGTCTGCGGCTGGTGAACGGTGCCGGATGGGTTGGATGCGGGCCGTGTCGGCGGCCGGTGGACGGTGCCGGATGGGTTGGATGCGGGCCGTGTCGGTGCCGGATGGGTTGAATGCGGGCCGTGTCGGCGGCTGGTGGACGGTGCCGGATGGGTTGGATGCGGGGCCGTGTCGGCGCCTGGTGGACGGTGCCGGATGGGTTGGATGCGGGGCCGTGTCGGCGGCTGGTGGACGGTGCCGGATGGGTTGGATGCGGGGCCGTGTCGGCGCCTGGTGGACGGTGCCGGATGGGTTGGATGCGGGGCCGTGTCGGCGGCTGGTGGACGGCTCCAGCCTGGTGGACGGTGCCGGATGAGTTGTATGCGGGCCGTGTCGGCGCCTGGTGGACGGCTCCAGCCTGGTGGACGGTGCCGGATGTGTTGTATGCGGGCCGTGTCGGCGGCGTTGCGGCCTAAATCGGTGTGACGCGTTTCACTGGACCTGGCCGCCGATCCGGGACCGTCCGCTGCTGATCACCCAGCCGCAGCGATGGAAAACGACGCAACTCATTGTCGGCACAGCGTACCGGCTTCAAGCGAAAGATCGCTTAAACTCTGGAAACTCATTGAAAGTGGGAGTTTTATCAAATAGTGGTTGTTCAGTTATAAATCGGAAATAACCCAAGTGTCCGCTAGATAAATTATGATGAAAGAAATATGTGTTAACCTATACCAATTGTATAATTTATATTGCCGTTTGAATTGCATTGCATCGTGCCACATACTCTACTCTGAGGGCTGTGTCTGTCCTGCCCCGCCGCTGCCTACTGATAGAGCTGTGTGCGACGTGTGTGTATGATTGTGTTCCTATCGTCTGTCAGGGGCGGCTACGCCAAGCCGGAGTGGACGGACGTGTTGTGGGTGCAGTTGGTACTGCTGCCCTACACGATGGCCATGTGGCTGTACTGGTACGCCCGCTGGTGCTGCAAGTTCGCCCTGCTCGGACACGAGTACGGCACCGAGGAGAAGCTCTACCTGATCCGACGCAATATGGCACTCTCAAGGACACAGTTCGACGTGAGTTGAGCCATGAGCGACCGACGGCCCTCGCTCCTCATGGCTGCTACAGCCGGTCTGTGATTAAGCCATGAGGCGACCGGCGGCCCTCGCTCCTCATGGCTGCTACAGCCGGTCTGTGATTGAGCTGGAGGCGACCGACGGCCCTCGCTCCTCATGGCTGCTACAGCCGGTCTGTGATTGAGCCATGAGCGACCGACGGCCCTCGCTCCTCATGGCTGCTACAGCCGGTTTGTGATTGAGCTGGAGGCGACCGGCGGCCCTCGCTCCTCATGGCTGCTACAGCCGGTCTGTGATTGAGCTGGAGGCGACCGGCGGCCCTCGCTCCTCATGGCTGCTACAGCCGGTTTGTGATTGAGCTGGAGGCGACCGGCGGCCCTCGCTCCTCATGGCTGCTACGGCCGGTTTGTGATTGAGCTGGAGGCGACGGACGGCCCTCGCTCCTCATGGCTGCTACAGCCGGTTTGTGATTGAGCCATGAGCGACCGGCGGCCCTCGCTCCTCATGGCTGCTACAGCCGGTCTGTGATTGAGCTGGAGGCGACCGGCGGCCCTCGCTCCTCATGGCTGCTACAGCCGGTCTGTGATTGAGCCATGAGCGACCGGCGGCCCTCGCTCCTCATGGCTGCTACAGCCGGTCTGTGATTGAGCTGGTGGCGACCGGCGGCCCTCGCTCCTCATGGCTGCTACAGCCGGTCTGTGATTGAGCCATGAGGCGACCGACGGCCCTCGCTCCTCATGGCTGCTACAGCCGGTTTGTGATTGAGCTGGAGGCGACCGACGGCCCTCGCTCCTCATGGCTGCTACAGCCGGTTTGTGATTGAGCCATGAGGCGACCGACGGCCCTCGCTCCTCATGGCTGCTACAGCCGGTCTATGATTGAGCCATGAGGCGACCGGCGGCCCTCGCTCCTCATGGCTGCTACAGCCGGTTTGTGATTGAGCTGGAGGCGACCGGCGGCCCTCGCTCCTCATGGCTGCTACAGCCGGTTTGTGATTGAGCTGGAGGCGACCGGCGGCCCTCGCTCCTCATGGCTGCTACAGCCGGTCTGTGATTGAGCTGGTGGCGACCGGCGGCTCTCGCTCCTCATGGCTGCTACAGCCGGTTTGTGATTGAGCCATGAGGCGACCGGCGGCCCTCGCTCCTCATGGCTGCTACAGCCGGTTTGTGATTGAGCTGGAGGCGACCGACGGCCCTCGCTCCTCATGGCTGCTACAGCCGGTCTGTGATTGAGCTGGAGGCGACCGGCGGCCCTCGCTCCTCATGGCTGCTACAGCCGGTTTGTGATTGAGCCATGAGGCGACCGGCGGCCCTCGCTCCTCATGGCTGCTACAGCCGGTCTGTGATTGAGCTGGAGGCGACCGGCGGCCCTCGCTCCTCATGGCTGCTACAGCCGGTCTGTGATTGAGCCATGAGCGACCGACGGCCCTCGCTCCTCATGGCTGCTACAGCCGGTCTGTGATTGAGCCATGAGCGACCGACGGCCCTCGCTCCTCATGGCTGCTACAGCCGGTCTGTGATTGAGCCATGAAGCGACCGGCAGCCCTCGCTCCTCATGGCTGCTACAGCCGGTCTGTGATTGAGCTGGTGGCGACCGGCGGCCCTCGCTCCTCATGGCTGCTACAGCCGGTCTGTGATTGAGCCATGAGCGACCGACGGCCCTCGCTCCTCATGGCTGCTACGGCCGGTTTGTGATTGAGCATGAGGCGACCGGCGGCCCTCGCTCCTCATGGCTGCTACAGCCGGTCTGTGATTGAGCTGGAGGCGACCGGCGGCCCTCGCTCCTCATGGCTGCTACAGCCGGTTTGTGATTGAGCCATGAGGCGACCGGCGGCCCTCGCTCCTCATGGCTGCTACAGCCGGTCTGTGATTGAGCCATGAGGCGACCGGCGGCCCTCGCTCCTCATGGCTGCTACAGCCGGTCTGTGATTGAGCCATGAGCGACCGACGGCCCTCGCTCCTCATGGCTGCTACAGCCGGTCTGTGATTGAGCCATGAGCGACCGACGGCCCTCGCTCCTCATGGCTGCTACAGCCGGTCTGTGATTGAGCCATGAGGCGACCGGCGGCCCTCGCTCCTCATGGCTGCTACAGCCGGTCTGTGATTGAGCTGGTGGCGACCGGCGGCCCTCGCTCCTCATGGCTGCTACAGCCGGTCTGTGATTGAGCCATGAGCGACCGACGGCCCTCGCTCCTCATGGCTGCTACAGCCGGTCTGTGATTGAGCCATGAGGCGACCGGCGGCCCTCGCTCCTCATGGCTGCTACGGCCGGTCTGTGATTGAGCCATGAGGCGACCGACGGCCCTCGCTCCTCATGGCTGCTACAGCCGGTCTGTGATTGAGCCATGAGGCGACCGACGGCCCTCGCTCCTCGTGGCTGCTACAGCCGGTTTGTGATTGAGCTGGAGGCGACCGGCGGCCCTCGCTCCTCATGGCTGCTACAGCCGGTCTGTGATTGAGCTGGAGGCGACCGGCGGCCCTCGCTCCTCGTGGCTGCTACAGCCGGTCTGTGATTGAGCCATGAGGCGACCGACGGCCCTCGCTCCTCATGGCTGCTACAGCCGGTTTGTGATTGAGCTGGAGGCGACCGACGGCCCTCGCTCCTCATGGCTGCTACAGCCGGTTTGTGATTGAGCTGGAGGCGACCGGCGGCCCTCGCTCCTCATGGCTGCTACAGCCGGTTTGTGATTGAGCTGGAGGCGACCGGCGGCCCTCGCTCCTCATGGCTGCTACAGCCGGTTTGTGATTGAGCTGGAGGCGACCGGCGGCCCTCGCTCCTCATGGCTGCTACGGCCGGTTTGTGATTGAGCCATGAGGCGACCGGCGGCCCTCGCTCCTCATGGCTGCTACAGCCGGTTTGTGATTGAGCCATGAGGCGACCGGCGGCCCTCGCTCCTCATGGCTGCTACGGCCGGTTTGTGATTGAGCCATGAGGCGACCGGCGGCCCTCGCTCCTCATGGCTGCTACAGCCGGTCTGTGATTGAGCTGGTGGCGACCGGCGGCCCTCGCTCCTCATGGCTGCTACAGCCGGTCTGTGATTGAGCTGGTGGCGACCGGCGGCCCTCGCTCCTCGTGGCTGCTACAGCCGGTCTGTGATTGAGCCATGAGCGACCGACGGCCCTCGCTCCTCATGGCTGCTACAGCCGGTCTGTGATTGAGCTGGAGGCGACCGGCGGCCCTCGCTCCTCATGGCTGCTACAGCCGGTCTGTGATTGAGCCATGAGGCGACCGACGGCCCTTGCTCCTCATGGCTGCTACAGCCGGTTTGTGATTGAGCTGGAGGCGACCGACGGCCCTCGCTCCTCATGGCTGCTACAGCCGGTCTGTGATTGAGCCATGAGGCGACCGGCGGCCCTCGCTCCTCATGGCTGCTACAGCCGGTCTGTGATTGAGCCATGAGGCGACCGACGGCCCTCGCTCCTCATGGCTGCTACAGCCGGTCTGTGATTGAGCTGGTGGCGACCGGCGGCCCTCGCTCCTCATGGCTGCTACAGCCGGTCTGTGATTGAGCTGGTGGCGACCGGCGGCCCTCGCTCCTCGTGGCTGCTACAGCCGGTCTGTGATTGAGCCATGAGCGACCGACGGCCCTCGCTCCTCATGGCTGCTACAGCCGGTCTGTGATTGAGCTGGAGGCGACCGGCGGCCCTCGCTCCTCATGGCTGCTACAGCCGGTCTGTGATTGAGCCATGAGGCGACCGACGGCCCTCGCTCCTCATGGCTGCTACAGCCGGTCTGTGATTGAGCCATGAGGCGACCGACGGGCCTCGCTCCTCATGGCTGCTACAGCCGGTCTGGGATTGAGCCATGAGGCGACCGGCGGCCCTCGCTCCTCATGGCTGCTACAGCCGGTCTGTGATTGAGCTGGAGGCGACCGACGGCCCTCGCTCCTCATGGCTGCTACAGCCGGTCTGTGATTGAGCTGGAGGCGACCGACGGCCCTCGCTCCTCATGGCTGCTACAGCCGGTCTGTGATTGAGCTGGAGGCGACCGACGGCCCTCGCTCCGCATGGCTGCTACAGCCGGTCTGTGATTGAGCCATGAGCGACCGACGGCCCTCGCTCCTCATGGCTGCTACAGCCGGTTTGTGATTGAGCCATGAGGCGACCGACGGCCCTCGCTCCTCATGGCTGCTACAGCCGGTCTGTGATTGAGCCATGAGGCGACCGGCGGCCCTCGCTCCTCATGGCTGCTACAGCCGGTCTGTGATTGAGCTGGAGGCGACCGACGGCCCTCGCTCCTCATGGCTGCTACAGCCGGTCTGTGATTGAGCTGGTGGCGACCGGCGGCCCTCGCTCCTCATGGCTGCTACAGCCGGTCTGTGATTGAGCTGGAGGCGACCGACGGCCCTCGCTCCTCGTGGCTGCTACAGCCGGTCTGTGATTGAGCCATGAGGCGACCGGCGGCCCTCGCTCCTCATGGCTGCTACAGCCGGTCTGTGATTGAGCTGGAGGCGACCGACGGCCCTCGCTCCTCGTGGCTGCTACAGCCGGTTTGTGATTGAGCCATGAGCGACCGACGGCCCTCGCTCCTCATGGCTGCTACAGCCGGTTTGTGATTGAGCTGGAGGCGACCGACGGCCCTCGCTCCTCGTGGCTGCTACAGCCGGTCTGTGATTGAGCTGGAGGCGAAAGACGGCCCTCGCTCCTCATGGCTGCTACAGCCGGTTTGTGATTGAGCTGGAGGCGACCGACGGCCCTCGCTCCTCATGGCCGCTACAGCCGGTCTGTGATTGAGCCATGAGGCGACCGGCGGCCCTCGCTCCTCGTGGCTGCTACAGCCGGTCTGTGATTGAGCCATGAGCGACCGACGGCCCTCGCTCCTCATGGCTGCTACAGCCGGTCTGTGATTGAGCTGGAGGCGACCGGCGGCCCTCGCTCCTCATGGCTGCTACAGCCGGTCTGTGATTGAGCTGGAGGCGACCGGCGGCCCTCGCTCCTCATGGCTGCTACAGCCGGTTTGTGATTGAGCCATGAGCGACCGACGGCCCTCGCTCCTCATGGCTGCTACAGCCGGTCTGTGATTGAGCTGGAGGCGACCGACGGCCCTCGCTCCTCATGGCTGCTACAGCCGGTCTGTGATTGAGCTGGAGGCGACCGGCGGCCCTCGCTCCGCATGGCTGCTACAGCCGGTTTGTGATTGAGCTGGAGGCGACCGGCGGCCCTCGCTCCTCATGGCTGCTACGGCCGGTTTGTGATTGAGCTGGAGGCGACCGGCGGCCCTCGCTCCTCATGGCTGCTACAGCCGGTCTGTGATTGAGCTGGAGGCGACCGGCGGCCCTCGCTCCTCATGGCTGCTACAGCCGGTTTGTGATTGAGCTGGAGGCGACCGGCGGCCCTCGCTCCTCATGGCTGCTACGGCCGGTCTGTGATTGAGCCATGAGGCGACCGGCGGCCCTCGCTCCTCATGGCTGCTACAGCCGGTCTGTGATTGAGCTGGAGGCGACCGGCGGCCCTCGCTCCTCATGGCTGCTACGGCCGGTTTGTGATTGAGCTGGAGGCGACCGGCGGCCCTCGCTCCTCATGGCTGCTACAGCCGGTCTGTGATTGAGCCATGAGGCGACCGGCGGCCCTCGCTCCTCATGGCTGCTACAGCCGGTCTGTGATTGAGCTGGAGGCGACCGGCGGCCCTCGCTCCTCATGGCTGCTACGGCCGGTCTGTGATTGAGCTGGAGGCGACCGACGGCCCTCGCTCCTCATGGCTGCTACAGCCGGTCTGTGATTGAGCTGGAGGCGACCGACGGCCCTCGCTCCTCATGGCTGCTACAGCCGGTTTGTGATTGAGCTGGAGGCGACCGGCGGCCCTCGCTCCTCATGGCTGCTACGGCCGGTTTGTGATTGAGCTGGAGGCGACCGGCGGCCCTCGCTCCTCATGGCTGCTACAGCCGGTCTGTGATTGAGCTGGAGGCGACCGGCGGCCCTCGCTCCTCATGGCTGCTACAGCCGGTTTGTGATTGAGCTGGAGGCGACCGGCGGCCCTCGCTCCTCATGGCTGCTACGGCCGGTTTGTGATTGAGCTGGAGGCGACCGGCGGCCCTCGCTCCTCATGGCTGCTACAGCCGGTCTGTGATTGAGCTGGTGGCGACCGGCGGCCCTCGCTCCTCATGGCTGCTACAGCCGGTTTGTGATTGAGCCATGAGGCGACCGGCGGCCCTCGCTCCTCGTGGCTGCTACAGCCGGTTTGTGATTGAGCCATGAGGCGACCGGCGGCCCTCGCTCCTCATGGCTGCTACAGCCGGTCTGTGATTGAGCCATGAGGCGACCGGCGGCCCTCGCTCCTCATGGCTGCTACGGCCGGTTTGTGATTGAGCCATGAGGCGACCGGCGGCCCTCGCTCCTCATGGCTGCTACGGCCGGTTTGTGATTGAGCTGGAGGCGACCGACGGCCCTCGCTCCTCATGGCTGCTACAGCCGGTCTGTGATTGAGCCATGAGGCGACTGGCGGCCCTCGCTCCTCATGGCTGCTACGGCCGGTTTGTGATTGAGCTGGAGGCGACCGGCGGCCCTCGCTCCTCATGGCTGCTACAGCCGGTTTGTGATTGAGCTGGTGGCGACCGGCGGCCCTCGCTCCTCATGGCTGCTACAGCCGGTCTGTGATTGAGCCATGAGGCGACCGGCGGCCCTCGCTCCTCATGGCTGCTACGGCCGGTTTGTGATTGAGCCATGAGGCGACCGGCGGCCCTCGCTCCTCATGGCTGCTACGGCCGGTTTGTGATTGAGCTGGAGGCGACCGACGGCCCTCGCTCCTCATGGCTGCTACAGCCGGTCTGTGATTGAGCCATGAGGCGACCGGCGGCCCTCGCTCCTCATGGCTGCTACGGCCGGTTTGTGATTGAGCTGGAGGCGACCGTCGGCCCTCGCTCCTCATGGCTGCTACAGCCGGTTTGTGATTGAGCTGGTGGCGACCGGCGGCCCTCGCTCCTCATGGCTGCTACGGCCGGTTTGTGATTGAGCTGGAGGCGACCGGTGGCCCTCGCTCCTCATGGCTGCTACAGCCGGTTTGTGATTGAGCTGGAGGCGACCGACGGCCCTCGCTCCTCGTGGCTGCTACAGCCGGTCTGTGATTGAGCTGGAGGCGACCGACGGCCCTCGCTCCTCGTGGCTGCTACAGCCGGTTTGTGATTGAGCCATGAGGCGACCGGCGGCCCTCGCTCCTCATGGCTGCTACAGCCGGTTTGTGATTGAGCTGGAGGCCCTGATTGACATTACATGCGCCATGCATACAGCTGAACATCGTTCCCACAGCTAAAATGTAGACTAGTGTTTTGTTTCCTAATGTCTTAACGCCCATCTGTCTCAGACTTCGTGTGTTTGTGTAATGCTCAGGATGGTGTCTGAACTTAATTTTTGCCTACATTTTTAATGTTAACAAGACTAAATGTCATTTTAAACCACGCTCTGTTAGAAACTGATCACAACAAGTGGTTATTTGAATAAGTGTGAAGTTTTCTGGTAATTTATGTCCTGATCCGGTCACTTCAGACTGTACTCCGCCATGCCATCCCGCTGTCTGACCCGCCCTGACCTGCCTCGTACTGTCTCGGCCGCAGGCTATGGAGGAACACACCAAGGAGGACTACCTGGAGATGGAGCTGTGGAAGAAGGACGAGTTCGCTGTCTGGAAGAAGGAGCAGGAGGAGGAGCTCAAGCTGAAGATGGCCAACAGCGCGCAGCACAAACAGTACCGGCGCTATATGAAGAACCACGGGCCCGGCCGCATGTACTTTGACGACTCGTAAGGCGCCGACTCCGCCGCCGCCGCCGCCGCCGCCGCCGCCGCCGCCGCCGCCGCCGCCGCCGCCGCCGCCGCCGCCGCCGCCGCCGCCGCCGCCGGCACGCTAGGTACGAACTAAAGCAATTCTGAGGCACAGGGCTGATCGCTGAGAGGCGATATTTAGCGAAATTTGTTATCATGCAGGCATCTGCAAGCTTTAAGTGTATTGGAGGCTCGATTCTACTGAAATGAAGTTTGTGAAAATCCTATTGGGATGTGCAGCTTCGTACAATGTAAACTCTACTGCTTCTGGCGTTGTGCCCCTCTTCTTTTCCGTGGACCAGCAAGCTCATGTAGTTGCCAAACAACGGTGCCTGTTCCTCTCCTAGACTGAACGTACCGCGACTGGAGAAGACAAGTTGTATAGTTAGGCAAGTTGTATAGTCCACCGGTCTTCGCCGACGTCCGTAGCCAAACCTGCCGGTGAACCAGTGAAGCCGGCTTATGGCCGGCTGAGCTGTCGGAATGGTCGGCTGAGCTGTCGGAATGGGCGGCTGAGCTGTCGGAATGGGCGGCTGAGCTGTCGGAATGGGCGGCTGAGCTGTCGGAATGGGCGGCGCAGTGCCCACTCCTAGTCATACAGCCTAGCGAGACAAGTGACCCGTTAGTCGGCCTCTTCTCCGCGGAGGTACGACACGGACCGCAGAGAGGTACGACACGGAGCGCAGAGAGGTACGACACGGACCACAGAGAGGTACGAAACGGACCGCAGATAGGTACGGCACGGACCGCAGAGAGGTACGGCACGGACCGCAGAGAGGTACGGCACGGACCGCAGAGAGGTACGGCACGGACCGCAGAGAGGTACGGCACGGACCGCAGAGAGGTACGGCACGGACCGCAGAGAGGTACGGCACGGACCGCAGAGAGGTACGACACGGACCGCAGAGAGGTACGACACGGAGCGCAGAGAGGTACGACACGGACCGCAGAGAGGTACGACACGGACCACAGAGGGACTGTGCGAACCGACCGATAGACTGCAATGAAGAGCGGCGCTCGCCCTGTTCGGGTGGTGAGTAGACGACCGGGTGCCGTGAAACGATCGAGTATGTACTGAGTGTCTGCCACGGCACTGGGCCAAACGATCACGGCGGATATTATCTATCTACTTATTCGGACGTGCTCGCTGCGACAGCACGTCTGGACACTGGAATGGCCGTGTGGATCGAGCGCTGCGACACAGGGCCCAGATAAGCGTCGTCCACAAGGAGACGCTTCGACACTGCGACACAAGGCCCAGCGAAGCCTTAGTGGTTTTAAAGACGGAGTATTGAGACGGTGTTCGGCTGCTGATCGGTTCTGCTTCGTTCCGCCGCCGGCGAGTGGTCCTGGTCGGTAGTGACGTCAGCTGCTGCGGGTCTGTACTGTGGCCATCAGTGGCGTCCAGGCGGCCATCGCAGGCCGCTGGCGCTCCAACGGCGACAGGGGCAGCAGTGGCGCACTCCCCCAGCGCCGTGTGGCAGCGAGTCAGTATAGGCACGACTGCCGACCGGGCCTCACTGGTCCGGACATTGTGTTCCCCAGCAGTCAGTGTCACGCCGTGTCGGGCCGACAGCCGGCGGGCCTCACTGGTCCGGACATTGTGTTCCCCAGCAGTCAGTGTCACGCCGTGTCGGGCCGACAGCCGGCGGGCCTCACTGGTCCGGACATTGTGTTCCCCAGCAGTCAGTGTCACGCCGTGTCGGGCCGACAGCCGGCGGGCCTCACTGGTCCGGACATTGTGTTCCCCAGCAGTCAGTGTCGCGCCGTGTCGGGCCGACAGCCGGCGGGCCTCACTGGTCCAGACATTGTGTTCCCCAGCAGTCAGTGTCACGCCGTGTCGGGCCGACAGCCGGCGGCTCGTGTTCTACTTTGTCGCCGCGTCAGATGGTGTAATCGTTCAAATCTGTGTGGCCGTGTGCGGCTTATTTTTGTGCTGAGGAGTGGCTGGTGCTGAGACGTGCGTGTTTGTGTGTGTGTGTGTGTGTGCGCGTGCGTGCGTGCGTGCGTGCGTGCGTGCGTGCGTGCGTGCGTGCGTGCGTGCGTGCGTGCGTGCGTGCGTGCGTGCGTGCGTGCGTGCGTGCGTGCGTGCGTGCGTGCGTGCGTGCGTGCGTGCGTGCGTGCGTGCGTGCGTGTGTGTGTGTGTGTGTGTGTGTGTGTGTGTGTGTGTGTGTGTGTGTGTGTGTGTGTGTGTGTGTGTGTGTGTGTGTGTGTGTGTGTGTTACGACGCGGGGATGACACTTTTCCGGGTGTTGGACAATGGCATGGGGCAATGCAGTGCATTTTACGGAGACCAGAGGCACATCCTGCCTCCTCCACTTCCAACGCGTGGCTGTCTATGATTTGTGGTATCTGTTGAAAGATGGGCTTGTTGGATTGTATTTTATTTACATGCATGTATACATTCATACATGATATATGCGTGCAGTACATATGTGTATGTGTCTATGCATCGCATACGTGGCAATGTTTGAGAGTGTGACTATGGTTGGGAGTATTTGTGCGCGTGTGTTGCCTTGGTGGACTTTGTTTCTGACTCGGGTTATAGCATTGGCAGGCATTTGCAGCCTGCTTGCTCTCTTGACCACCCTTCATTATTCACTATCTGCGCATAATAAGCGCGCTTGAAAATAAAGACGATGTGTTGGGATACGCCTGTTAATGTGGCTACGATTGAAATGTGATAAATGCGGGAATATATGCAGCGAATTGTATGTGACAGGGATTGGCAGTGGCCAGATTAAATAGCAGCTTGTGGATTGCTATTGAAGCATTCGATTTGGTTGAAGCGTAGCCGTTCGTACCGTCTGTGTCAGCTATTTGATACATGTTTTGTGTTAGCCTGGCGAAGACCCAGTGCAGTGCACTGTATGTACAGCTCCGACACTGCTCAGCTGGTGTCTTATAACACATCGCGTATGAAGCGTTTGCAGGTTTGTATCGTACGGTTGCATCGCTGCAAAGTATGCTTTCGCTATGCTCACCAGCCATGCACCCTAAATAGATAAAGAGCGAGATCGAGATCGATCGAGGCAAGATCGAGATCGGATCTGAGTAAGGGTAATGCTGTTTCGCCACGTACCGTCATTCAGGGTAACTTGAGCCATCAGGGTAACTAGCCGAATGGAAGATCGTAATTTAAGTTAATATTGTGCACGCTGTTTCAAAACGAAGAATATGGACCTCACTTCTGTAATTCACAAGTTCTTTATAGGGTCAGGTTTTGGCTGGACACAAATTATTTTGAAAATTACAAATAGTATTGTTTAACTTTTCAAGTTACCCTTAGAATGTATTAAAAAAATAACGTTAATTTGATTGAATCCCTAGCCAAGAACTCATGGTTTGCCCCATGAAATAAAGGTTCTTCAGTGCGGCCCATAGAGCGCCCACCGTTAATGAGCACTCAGTGTTACACTTTTGTATTTGTTCCCGTTGACTGTAGCTGCGGCTAGAGGTGGAGAGGGGTAGCTAAAGTTGGCATCAGGGTAACGTTAGCCAGGAGCGTCGCCACAAAATTTGGAGTGGGGCCAGCCAGGTGGTTTGCCCCCCGCTCCCATATGGCCAATGCCAAAATCCTGCCGAGCTGGGGGGCCGGAGCGATCTTGAGGAGCGCCGACGGCCCCCAGGCATCCGGATTGCATCCGACATATTTGGTGGCCCTCCCAGGGGGCGTCGCCATGACGACATAGGCGTACCCAAGGGGGGGGGGGGACAAACAGGGCAATTGCCTTGACCCTCGCTCTACGGGAGCTTTTTTCACCTTCGCCCTACGGGGAGTCCTAAAAAGACCCCCTCCCTGTTAACTTCCAAACCAAGCAAGATAGAGCAACGCGGTAAGAACTAACATGTTGCCTGTCATGTTTGGCATCTAACAGTATGCAATTTGTAGGTTTCGGGTCAACGAGTGACCTTCCAGGTTAAGTGAATGACTTCGATCGACCACGTCCAGAACAGCGATTTTGCTCTGTCAGAAAACCTCAAAATTAGTAATTGATAAATGTAAATAAAAAGGCATGTTCCTAGACCAGTTTTGTCTCAGAAATACAGAAAAGGTAACTATTTATTCGTATCTGGTAAAAAAAGTCCAAAAATGTATTAAAAAATTACGTCATAAGTTTCTTACACTTAGGAGCCATCACTCACCATCACTCAGTCAAAAAAAGAGATATTGCTTTGAAATTTGGTTTGAGTATTGTCCATACTCAGTTCTCTCACATAGATTCCGTTTTAACATCTTTGAACATTTTGATTTTGTGGTGATTTCCCCCCCCCCCCCCAAAAAAAACGTTTTTGTTAATTTTAGGGGTAAATTTTTTTTTCTCGAAAATCCGAGATTGACATTTAAAAAATGACATTTTATATCTTTGCTGTACTGCGTTTGCAATTTCCTTCAAAACTTTATTTTCTACGATTTTTCAAACATTTGTCGTTTGTCCACCAACATGACGTCATCAAAACACCATTATCTCCCAAATTTTTCGACCAATTTCAATGAAATTTTGTACAGCATGCGTATAATTGTTGTTTATTTAGCTACTAAAAAAAATCAGCAAGATGCGCCGCATGTGTAAAAAGTTTTGCATGAAAAACTTCAGGTGGGTCGTTTTAGGACCTCCCCGTAGAGGGAGGGTTAACCCGCGCACTGCAAGGGGTTGATTTCTGCCCCCCCCCCCCTCAGGTTTTTCGCAAATAGCGAAAACCCGGCGGCGCGCAGCGTCGCCGGGTTTTGACACACCTGTTAGGACATCAATTGCGCACACTTCGCAAAAAAAATAACCTCTGGTCATCTCAGGTCAGGTCACCAGACCAGGTCAAGTGACCCCACCTCCAAAAATGTTTGCAGTTGTGCCAAAGCCAGAATTTCTCACCGATCAGTTTGAAACTTACAGGATGTCATGAGGGCATAAGTACTTACAATTAGTTTATCTCGGAATTTTGATACCGGTGACCTAAGGTCAGGTCAATTTCCTAACCTCCCCATAATAAGTCAATGGGGAAATATACAAATGCTTCCTTTTTCAAGGATATGCATGATATTAGTCCAATTACTTCTGGATAATGTTATAATAGGATATCCTTGATGATTTAAGTGTAAGTTTTGTTCAGTGATCCCTATGGGGTCATTTGAGGTCATCCGATGTCACCATCACTTCTTTGTCAATAACTCCCGACATAATAAAGATAGAGAAGTAAAACAGACAACAATGTGTCTCAATGTGTCAATGAGTCTCGTCGAGACTCGTCTTCCCATATGCAACATACTCTACTTGGGTCACCACTTGACCTTGACCTGAGGTTAAATTCTTAAGTTGACTTAACAAGGTCAGCATGTATATCATTCAAAATGCATTGACGAGATAAACACAATGGCGTAAACAGTTTTCCGTTATCTTTATTAAGTAAAAAGTTAATAGCGAAAAACGATTTGGCAAAACAAAAACAGCATTTTCCCTTTTTTGACCTCTGGAGCCTCAAATATTGACCTGAGATCAAATTTGAGGGCACCTTGTCGATTGAAGATTTCACTAGCTGGCGTTTGATTGTTTCCGTTTGTTTCTAACTAGCATAGTTCCGAGATATATGGGAATTTCTGGAGCCAAGTCCAAAACAGGAGAAAACTGGAAAAGTTGACCTTTGATGACCTCTGGTGACCTCAATTTGGACCTGAACTAAAAAAAATACTGAAATACTCTCGATAGAACTTGTATCAAGCTATCAAATGCCGTTTTCCGCTTGTCGCTACGTAGCGCAGTTTTCGAGATCTCGGGGGGGGGGGGGGGCGGAAATCAACTGCCTGCAGTTCGTGTTCGGCGCAAACCCCCTGCAGTGCGCGGGTTAAGGTCCGTACGTGACTTCCGTGAGGTTAGCGTCATCGTCATCACACAACTCTAGCGTCAACTTTTTATTTTCCCGAAACTTCGTTTAAAGGTCAATCAGACCATGGTGATTCCAAAAATCAACTCCATTTTGCGATAGCGATTGACTTGGGCCAAATTTGAGGTCAAACGAAGGGGAACGCACTGGAGCCTAAAGTTACCGTCCGATTTGCTTTAAAATGGTCTCAAACGATTCCGTGGGTCAAAATCTAGCGTGAGCGAGATTTTCAGGTCATGACCATAAATGTCAAATTTCAGGTCAAAAGACGGGGAACAGCGCCAACGGTTGATATTCCCCGAACTTCGTTTATAGGTTAATGCGACTATTCCGATTCCAAAAATCAAGTCCATTTTACGATAGCGATTGACCCTCTAGGTCAAATTTGAGGTAAAACGAAGGGAAACGCGCTAGAGCCTAAAGTTACCGTCCGATTTGCTTTTAAAATGGTCTCAAACGATTCCTTGGGTCAAAATCTAGCGTAAGCAAGACTTTCAGTTCATTGCCTTTAAGGTCAAATTTCAGGTCAAAGGACGGGGAACAGCGTCAACGGTTGATTTTCCCCAAACTTCGTGTATAGGTCAATCAGACCATGCTGATTCCAAAAATCAAGTCCATTTTGCGATAGCGATTGACCTTCCTGGTCAAATTTGAGGTCAAACGAAGGGGAACGCGCTGGAGCTTAAAGTTACCGTGCGATTTGCTTTACAATGGTCTCGAGCGATTCCTTGGGTCAAAATCTAGCGTGAGCGAGACTTTCAGGTCATGACCTTTCGAGACTTTCAGGTCATGACCTGAAAGTGTCGCTCACGCTAGATTTTGACCCAAGGAATCGTTTGAGACCATTTTAAAGCAAATTGGACGGTAATTGTAGGCTCCAGCGCGTTCCCCTTCGTTTGACCTCAAATGTGACCTAGAAGATCAATCGCTATCGCAAAATAGACTTGATTTTTGGAATTACCATGGTCTGATTGACCTCTATACGAAGTTTGGGGGAAATTCAACCGTTGACGCTGTTTCCCGTCCTTTGACCTGAAATTTGACCTTAAAGGTCATGACCTGAAGGTCTCGCTCACGCTAGATTTGTACCCAATGCATCGCTTGAGACCATTTTAAAGCAAATCGGACGGTAACTTAGGCTCCAGCGCTTCCCCTTCGTTTGACTTCAAATTTGACCTAGGTCAATCGCTATCGCAAAATGGACTTGATACTTTGGAATCACCATGTTCTGATTGACCTATACACGAAGTTTCGGGAAAATAAAAAGTTGACCCTGGAGTTGTGTGATGACGATGACGCTAACTTCACGGACATCCATCCGTACGTGCCCCTTTGGCCGTATGTGCTCCTCTGGAAATAGGGCCCGAATGGCCCTATTCCGAGCACCATGTGATAACGGGCAATAGATAATCCATTGGTGGGTCGTCCGGGGATCCTGGGTGTCGGCCGGGCCTCGCGACGATCGACCGGGGCACCTAGAGCGTCGACCGGGACCCTGGAAGTTGGAAAGCCCATCTGGGGATTCATGGATGAACGGCCAAGGCCCCTGGAGAGACGATTGGACCCATGGAAATTTGTCCGGGTCCGTGAAAAGAGTCTATTACAAATTGAGGGCTCAATCTAGCTACCCAAAAGTTTTAACTCACCGGATTGGCCCACTTTGTTTTGAGGTGGTCCCTTTTTCAATTTTTGTATTAGGTAATTCTTTGTCCTAAAATTATCTTCACCTGGGGTCCCCCAGCGGCGCGGATACAAGGGGGCCTCTTTCGCCTGGCCCTGGCGGGCCCCTGAGACAATGAGAACCCCCTCTGTGGGTCAGAGGCCCCCGGGTAGTGCTACTGAGTACATGGGCCCCTGGTGCCAGACCCTCGTCCATGATACAAGATAGGGGACTCGTGGCCTTTGTCCGTCAGGGGGCCCCATTAGCTGGTAACGAATAGCCCCCCCCCCCCTTCCAAAAAAAAGACATCCAGAGGGCTCCTCTTGCCGGCATCTCGGGACCCCTGGGACTATCAGAAACCCCTTTGTCGGTCAGGGGCCCCTGGTAGTGGTATTGAACATAAGGGCCTCGGTACAAGGCAAGGGCTCCCGTGCCCGTCGCGCTTCCCACCTTTTTAACGGAGTTGTATTGCTGGTTCGGCGAAAATGACTATTGCCAGCAAAAACAAACAACAAACAAAATATTGCAGTTCCGTTTCTTCAATACGGTTGCAGTTTTTTTTTGTAGCACAATAATACTCACGGCCACGGGCGACCTTCCAATTTGGAGGATCGGTCGGGAATCCTGGTGGGTTGGCTGAGCCCCTCGAGGGTCGACCGGGGCAAATGGAGGGTCGACCGGGGCCCTTGGAAGGCCGATCTGGGACTTCATGGATGAACAACCAAGGCCTTTGTAGCATCGACTGGACCTGGCCCCTTTGGCTATAGTGCATCAGTACACGAAATAGGGCCTGTGCGCACGGTACTCCCACAACATCTCACTGTATTTGGCCGGCCTGGCTAAATACGGTTTTTGTTTGAGTTTTTGTGGATGTACCTTGGGGCCCTCTGGTCGAAAAAATTGAATCACAATTTGTTCAATATTTTTGTTTTGTTTTTAAATATGCCCCTCTAAAAATATAGTGGGCCAAATCCTGCGCGTTTTTTGTGTGTTGAGGTGCCTTGTGCCCCCTGATCCCAAATTGACCTCCCCTGGAGTGACTCCTGGGTACGCCACTGCATCACGCCCGGTTGATGGCAGGTATCTCGGGTTTGGGAGTCGAGGCTGCTGCCCGCAACGCAGGTCGGAAATACGTTTTCGAATCCTTATTGTTTGACTTCGTATTTGTATAGTTCAATACCGCTGCGTAATAAAGCACTACATTGTCGCATCTTAGGTACCAGCTAAAACTACAGAATATCAACACTGCAGTCTGCAACCACCAAGCAATAGCGCCAATCTGTCTACTAATTTTGCATCCGATATTTGTATTTGTGGTCCACAAACAGTGCAGTCAGTGGACACCTAAATATCCTAAACGCAGGGGCGGAACTTTATATCTCTGGGAGGGCCCGAGCCTCCCTCAATGCTGAGCTGAGCCTCCCCCTAATGGTGGTCCACCCCCCCCCCCCTCCCCAATGTTTTCCAAAATGTGTGCACCTCTAAAATTTGAAGGACTATCCGTACAGAGTGTTCTGTTTTGAATTTTGCGTATTTCATCATATCAAGACGTGGTTCCATCTTAGGAGCAGGGGCGTCGCCACGGGGGGGGGGGACGCCCCTGCTCTATTTTAGAGGGGCACAAATTTGGGGAAACATTGGGAGGGCTCGGGCCCTCCCAGAGATATAAAGTTCCGCTCTTGCTTTTAGGATATTTAGGTGTCCACTGACTGCACTGTTTGTGGGCTGTTTGTGGGTCGGATGCAAAATTAGTGGACAGATTGGCGCTATTGCTTGGTGGTTGCAGACTGCAGTGTTGATATTCTGTAGTTTTAGCTGGTACCTAAGATGCGACAATGTAGTGCTTTATTACGCAGCGGTATTGAACTATACAAATACAAAGTCAAACAATAAGGATTCGAAAACGTATTTCCGACCTGCGTTGCGGGCAGCAGCCTCGACTCCCAAACCCGAGATACCTGCCATCAACCGGGCGTGATGCAGTGGCGTACCCAGGAGTCACTCCAGGGGAGGTCAATTTTGGATCAGGGGGCACAAGGCACCCCACACACAAAAAAACTCACAGGATGTGGCCCACTATATTTTTTAGAGGGGCATATTTAAAAACAAAACAAAAATACTGAACAAATTGTGATTAATTTGTTCGACCAGAGGGCCCATGGTACAGGTCACTGCAACAGTCATGGCAGGTACTAGTGGCTAGTCAGCAAATCGCTTATATCTCCCAAACCGTTTGGCGGAATCGTTTGCAATTTTATGTGCTGGTCGCTGGCTTTGTCTACCTAAATATGAATCGCACGTTTTTATTTTCCAATCGTCCAATTCTCTGCAATTTGCGAACAATCTTCAGAGCCATCTATCGTCTAAGTTCGTAACTGAGTTTCTACATACGCCAATGATGCCCCAGCCAGCCATGACCGCACGCGACCAATCAGCGCTCTCGAAGCAGCTGTGCGACTGGGATTGGTGGAGATCGGCTGAATGAATGGGGCTCCTGCGTAAAGGCTAGCGTTGGGCAATGGTCACGTGGTTAGAACCGTGCGGGCCGGGTCAGCTGGGTCAATGCCTTCTGGCATGACGCTCGCAGAGAGCCGATAAATCGCGAGTTCAGGTGAGCTGGGTCGGACCGGCAGGGCATTATCCCTGTCGCAGATGAACAGTTACTGCCGGGCTCCACTGCGCGCTTTTGCAATTTATCGCTTCAATTTTGCGTTTAATCAGGTCGACTTTGTATTTTCTCACGTCCATAAAAAAATGTTATCTTCGTGTAAATACACAGTGCAGGCTCCACTAAACGAAATGGGGAAGTCCCATATCGGTACGGTAAATCCCAAAATCGAAACGTAAAGTCGAAAAAGTGTAACTAGAACACGCAGAAACGAACAAATGAGAAGGGATGAAAACAGATGTTTGATCAGTTGAAAGTTTGTGCACTTTTGTAGTTCGGTGTGCTCATCACGCCACCTTGTAAGTGATTGGTGGCTGTGTTTCAAGCGGTTTTAACTTTATTTCATGAATGTTAAGTTAAAGTCACAAGTGAGAGGAAGCTGGCGAATTTAAAAGTGACCTGTGTTTTCTTAATATCCATTCAATGAGCTGTGGAGAGGCAAGAGGTTGTTTGTGAAGGAACAAATGAAGCCCGGTTAAATATAGCTGTGTAGCCAGCGTGCAAATTATCAGTGGAGTCGCTTATGATGCATACCTACATATTCGTATGATTGTTGGAATCTTACCGAGCTCTGCCGTACACACAACAGGTTGATCATATATTGATACATATTCAATTAAAGGAAATAGTTCACCTTCAACATGTGTTTTGAACTGAAATAGCAGCTTTGTAGCCCGTGTTGAGAAATCCTTATCTGGAACTTTTCTTGGCTGAAAAGACTCCCCAGCCGAAGATATTTGACTTTTTGGCGAAGGAATACGGCGCATATATGATGTACCGTACCGTTTGAAAGTGCCAGCACTGCCATGGAGCATGCGCAGACCAATAACGCACACCATAAAATCAATAATTTACAACCTTCTGTCCTGAATTGGCGCGATGTAGGACCATTTTTAAAAGAAAAAAAGAAACTATTAAAAAATATAATAAAATCGTGTTCTGAAAAATTTCCGAAGGTGAACTATTTCCTTTAAGTTTTGTGCGCAGCGGAACATCGATTGTTGACGTTTTGTATGAAAGTTTTTCTGAGAAATTACATCCACGTTTGTGCTTCGCCTCGTCTTTTATTTGGTATTAAAGCAAATGTGATACGGCGAAAAATACGTCTGACGAGGCTTCGCCCGTAATCTTCGGATGACTAAACCATTTTTGATCAGCGCCTTTAACCACTAGGCCACCGTTGCGACAGCTAACGGCGTGGGAAATAAGCAGTATAGTTGAGGAACGGTGAGAAAAGGTCAAAATTACAATGTGCGGGTTTGATGGAAGATAACCTTATCGTGCATCACAAATGAGGAAACGATAAAGTACAAAAGCTAAAAGGAGCAAAAGTGCGAAAACCGACATGACAAAACGATATATCGCAAAGCCATTTTGTACCATTTTTGACCACAGCTCCTTTAAAGGGATTATACGGGTTTCCGTCCTGAAAGTAAATGCACTCTTTTGCAGTTGTATGAGCTTTGAACACGTGTAAGACATAACAGAGACCTCAATGCTCATTTAGTCCATTATTTCAGCAATTATCAGCGTTAAAACTTGGGCGTTTTTCGAGACTAGTATCAGATAACGAGTACTTGATCGACACTACTGTCCACCACTTTTATCTTAAGATCAATTTTAGAGTTTTGAATTATCTGCAAGTCCTACACTGGATCACAAAATTATTATGCAATTCAAAACTGACGGGACTTTGTAATACTACACATTGTTCGTTGCGGTTTTGTGTTTTTATGGTTTTCTTATCTCTGGCCTTTAGCGTTGAGAATTTGGTGGTGGCGTATTAATTTTTTGGCATGAAAATTCATGAAAAATATAGAATTTTATGGGAAAACTAGGTAACTGCTGCTGTCGTTGGAACAAAACAAGTTTATTTTATTTCAAATATTGCTTATTTTACCGGAAATATGCCATAAGTAAGGTGTTTTTATTAGCATAATAGAGATGACTGGCTCTGCCTCAGCCGGTCCTGCAGAAAATACGCGGTGGCATCACTGCGCACTTTGGAATGTCCTTACGTGCAGAAGAGGTCATTTCCAGAAAAATGTGGCTACCGTGGGACTTCTACCACCTTTATAAGTACGTTTTACTATGTAACTCAATTATTCTGGGAAAACCCGTATAATCCCTTTAACCACTAGGCCACCGTTGCGACAGCTAACGGCGTGGGAAACAAGCAGTATAGTTGAACGGTGAGAAAAGGTCAAAATTACAATGTGGTGCGGGTTTGATGGAAGATAACCTTATGGTGCATCACAAATGAGGAACGATAAAGTGCCAAAGCTAGAAAGAGCAAAAGTGCGGAACCGACATGACAAAACGATATATCGCAAAAGCGTGATGCGTGATGGTTAACAGGTCATGGCAACAGCGACGTGGCGTCACCTCCAGCCAATCAGAGCGCTGGATCGGACTAAGCTTAGCGTCGCTAGATTTTGGTAATGCGCGCCCTGGTGACATCCGTTGGGCTGCCAAAACGACAATATAGGTTAGAAGCTTGTGAAATAAAGCACTCAGAACGTAAGAAGTGCCAACACAGCTCCTACATAGACCATGCTTGTTCCAAGAATGGTCCCCGCCAAGCTGGGCATCGGTGCCGGTACCCAAAAATGGCATATCTAAATGGAACCATAATACCCCGAGGGCAAGGTAATATATGTGTATAGATATATATATATATATACATATATATATATATGTATATATATATATATATATATATATATATATATATATATATATATATATATATATATATAGATAGATAGATAGATAGATA
>JAXIVJ010006529.1:0-27500 GCA_036785665.1 Chirona hameri
AAATACGCGTGGGAGCCAATCAAAAAAACTCTCGTGTTAGTCACTAGTCCAGTAACATAAATGGTCAGGCCGTACTTTTACTAAACTGTATTTGGCTTCCTCCTGGCGCTTACAACACTAACGCACGCGCGTTTGATTTTACATGGATCCAAGCACAGTGTATTAGGCCTAACCCACGCCGTGCTGGGGAGGGGGGGCGTTTGTATGTGCCTCCTGAAATTTTACGAAATGAAAGGAGTAAACGGGAGAGTGCTAGCTAGAGACGTGTGACATACCATAATGTTTATATCGTCGAGATGCGATTCCCCATATGCAACATGACCAAACTGGGCCACCAAATGACCTGGACCTGAGGTCATATTTTGCACTTGACCCGATCCGGTCATGATAAGTATAGTTCGGATCATCGACGAGGCAAACACGATGGCGTTACAATTATTACCTTATCTTTACTAGGTAAATAGTTATGCACGAACAACTTTTGGGAAGAAAATTACAACATGACCTTTGGTTACCTCTGGAGCCTAAACTATTGACTTAATACAAATTTCAGGACACCTAAGCGATACATTTTTTTTTCAAGAGCTTTCGATTGCGTTTTTCCGTTTGTTCCAAGCTATCATAGTTCCGAGATATTTGGGGTGTTTCTGGAGCGAAGTCCTAAACTTGGAAAATTTGACTTTGATGACCTCTGATGACCTCAATATTGACCTGAGTGAAAATGTCACAAGCCTATGAACAAGGGGGCCTGGAGACCATGGTCGACCCACTTTTCGGTTATTTTTTTTTCTCTAAAATATTTGGCTAAATTATCCAGATACACGCAAAAAAAACTCTTTTTTCGAAAGCAATATATTTCGATAACATAGACACGCATTTTTAGTAGGTATAAATTGCGAAAGTGGCGCAAAATTCGAAAATGGCGCATGTTGTTATGATATTGTGTGCTTGTTGTTATGATATTGTGTGCTAAATTCGTCCCGGCCCCCGTATCCCTCGGAACAGGGTGAGAGCCCAGTTAGCGCTTTGGTCGCAGGAGAATATGGGGCTTCGTCCACTACATTGTGTGCTTCGAAAGAAGAATAGAAGTGAGCTGTAAAAAGCTAGGAACTTGGCTAAAATAAATATTTATAAATTGAGTAAGTACAAATGTAATTATTATCTCACCATTGCTTACACAACTAGGATAATATTGTTAGTGGGGAAGGGCTCGCTCGCTGGTCCAGTAACGCTGCTTTTATCACATGCATACATATGAAGCTTCTCGACACAGTGCCACGTTTTTTACGTAAGACAGGACAAAACATCGAATATATTCAGCAGGAGAGTCCTTACAACCAGAGTATGCAATAAGTGATTTTTCGACATGGCCTTCAAAACTGCTATCTCAGCGCGCTAAAAAATCCCATTATGAAAGTGACTGGTTCCCTTTAAACACCGTATTGACACCCATGCAAAAGATCATGTCCCCCACCCCGCTCGAAAGGTTCGATGTCACGATGTATCTGTACAAGTGTTGAAACCATGGCGACGCCACTGCACGCTGATACAACAATTTCGTGCTTTCGGTCCCCGGGCCTCTGATCCCGACACTGAGACGGAACCCACGGTTAAAACCAAGGTAGGTTAAAAGCAACAAGGTAATTTAACTTTTAAATACAAATACTAACTTAATCTCCTGTTCCGATAGCAATCTATTCACAATCGGTACAATTTACTAATGGCAATGGTTACGGCTAGTTTGCGGCGTATGACGTATGAATCTGCGTATGACGCAATTCTGACGTCAGCGGCTATGACATCATACTACCGGCGAAGTTTCGCGGACCCGAAACTTCGGAAAATTACCAATGAAACTAGTCCTGTGTCGAAGTTACTTAACGTAGGGAGGTAATTCTTTCACACAACCCATTTTTTGATCTGCTCTACAAATCTGCTATCTCAGTTCAAAACCTCATGTTAAAGGTGAACTATTTCCTTTAAACGGGGTGTGTCTAATGGCATTGCTCATTTGGGGTTGTTAACACCACTGGCAGATCCAGTGGAGGAGGGGGGGGGGGGGGGCTATCTGGCCATGCCCCAGGGCCTCCCGTAAGTAAGGAACTGGGTGGGCATTTGCCCACCCAGTGCTCCAAAATGCCCACCCTGTGGCGAGAATTTGCCCACCCTGTTGTAAACTATGAAATTACGGGCATCCGTAATCTCCCGTCCCCTCTCGGTGACCAAAAGGCAAGAAAAACATTCTGTCATCGGTAGTCAATTTTGCCTGTTTGGAAGCATTTGGACGCGCATGGAAAGACAATAATCACGCTCTGTGCTTACAAACAAATTCATTTTAGCGCTTGTTGTTGGCGGCGTTGGCCATTAGGCCTGACTGGCCCTGACCTTGGCACTGGGTTTTGCCTACACATTTCATTCATTTCATGCATTATGTAATTCGTCATGATCTGGGTAGCTGTTAACAGGGGCGTCGCCACCGGGGGGGGGGGGGGGGGCAGCAGCCCCCCCCCCCCCCCCTCTAAAAAAAAAGTTTGTGGGGGGTCTGCTCCCCCCCCGTTATACCCGCGATCCAAAACTTAAGGTATTTAGGCTAAGAATCTACATTATTTACAAAATGTTTCTGGCATCGCTCAAAACGATGCAGTGTATAATTTTTGGGACGACACAAATTGGATACATCCTTGATACAGCCTTGAGGGGCGCCACCCGATCGACAGGAGCGCCACCAATATTGGCGACAATTTTGCAGGGGGGGGGGGGCCTACGGACGGACGGAGGGGCGCCGTCACTTGCTGGAGGGGGTCCCGTCGCTAGCCAGAGGGGCGCCGTGACTGGCCGGAGGTGCCCCGTCACGGGCCAGAGAGGGGCAGTGTCTAGTCAGATGGGCGCCGTCACTCGCCGGAGGGGCGTGGGCCGTCACTCGCCGGAAGGACGTGGCCACTGGCGGGAGAGACGCCGTCACTGTCCGGAGGGGCGCCGTCAATGGTCGGAGGGGCGCCGTCACTAGTCGGAGGAGCGCCGTCACTGGCCGGAGGGGCGCCGTCACGGGCTGGAGAGGCGCCGGCTATGGCAGCACTCAAAACCTGTTATGAGAACTTTCATAGAAAGGTATCCATCGAGATGCCTCCATGGGGCTCCAGCGATCACTTTAGGCATTTTCCGCGCTTTGGAAACCATTTGGTCTCGCTTCGACACTAAAACAACATTAGATTTTACCGTTATTGGTCTCTGAGACCATCAAGCAATCAACGAATAAGAAAAGTCTGTCCCGACCGAGGATCGATCCCGCGGGATGTTTCTGCAGTCAGATGCAGTCAGCCGTTGAGACAGTGAATGGTCTCCTGAAAACAGTAAATAGTCTCCTGGAATTGGATTCATTCCATGAAGATAGCGCCACCATAGCAATGGCAGGTGACGCTGTAATTATGTATTTTTATGCAGAATGATCACCAACAGGCACAGCCCACTAAAAGGTGAAGTCATAAGGTAAAACACTACAAACTGTACGATATAGCCACACACACACACGTCCATTCAATTCACCCCTCCCACACACACGCTCAATCACACACATACACACGACATATTCGAATACATAAATATATGAGCACGTACGAGACCCCGCCATCGCCGCTCCGCGTTAAATCGCAACATCATTTCGCAGGGCGGGTCTCATCGAATCCTACCTAAGTGGGATTGTCCCTCACATATTTTTTTAACAGAGGCTGTAGGTCGCCAGAAATGGGTCGGCTGTGTCTGGATACCTACAAGTGTGCTCGTTAAACGCCAGCGCTGCACGGCGAAACAAGTCACGTTTGAGGCTGTCCTTGTTGGCAAATCGAGCAGTCGGAACATAGAGCAGTTGCACTACCTATAAGTCCGTTCCTGGTTCGACGCTGAGGTACCTACGTGCAAGGGAAAACAGCCGTGCAGGTAATCGTACTGACGGAGCCGCGTTTATTTAAATAAATACCAAATAACTATTATTGTTTAGATTGTTTTTATTAGTAAATAGTACTTTCATTATTCATACCATCACATCATCACAATATTTATACACTGAATGTCGTCGGTAAGTATCAACCTCACCCAGCATTTGCCTTGGTTGGTACCGTCTTTTTCCATACCTCGGTAGAAGCCTTGGTAGCTCAACGGTAGGGCGTTCGCTTAGCATTTGCAGTGTCCCCGATTCAATTCTGGCCAGCGCCGCGATATTTATTCGAGAACCGCCCATGGTTTCTGAGAAGCATGCATGGTTTCACCTGTACCTTCTCCGCTGAGAATGTTGACGTGTTCTGAGACCATGGAGAACCCGGCATGGTTTCGAAACGTGTGGCTCTCTGCAGAGAATGGCAAGTGGGTTCGGAGACGTCTCGAAGAACCATGCATGGTCTCCTTAGGTTTTCAGTGAGGTTGCGTCCTCACTGGTCGGGGGCGCCGTCACTGGCCGGGAGAGCGTCCTCACTGGCCGGAGTGGCGCCGTCAATGGCCGGAGGGGCACCGTCACTGATCGGAGAGGCGCCAGTTTTGCATGGGCGCCTCGGGTCGAAAGGACCAGGTCATGCCCTGAATGACCGGATACTCGGTACGCCACTGGTATCTGACATAAAACCTTGCGTCAGACCAGAATTTGGCCGACACATTGAGTCCATATAGGTGTAATTGTTGTATGTAACAGAACATCTTTGACAACCTGAAGTGCTTTGATGTCAAGGGTGAACGGCATGATTACAACTGAGGATATCTTTTGGTTTGCGGGGTGCTGTGAATAGTGACAAATATGTCAAGAATTGGAAAAATAGCAGTGCCGGCGAACGGGCTAAGAAGTCTACTCGTGGCGGTAAGAGTGAAATAACCGCGCCAGGAGCATTCTTTCGCGGCTTTAGCGACCGCATCCGACATCGCAACAATCAACTGGGTCCTGTTCTTTCCACAGAGCTTTCTCAACGGTTGTGTCCATGAAATCACCATCACTGAGACATGCTCTTTCATAAGAACATTAAAATTCCACCAGCGAACTTTGACTTTGGGGATTCCTTACGCATGCCTGGTAAGCTAAGGCGATGGAACGGAATTGGTTTCAGGCTGCAACGTAGTGTAGATAAAATTGAATGTGTCATATGATTAATATCTGGAAGAAGGAAAAAGTCATGAAGTAAGAGTTCTGGTGATCCTCATTAAAATAGTTGAATTAAAATGAAGGAAGGGAAATAGCGTCGGCTCTGCTGAATGCGTGCGTACTAGTGATGTCATTCGGTAACCAACATTTTGGTATACCCAAAAAATTCCAATACCGAATCGATTTTTGTTTGGTTAGAGAACAAATTCTAGGTATGTTTCGTTAAGCAAGTCAGCGATATTCATCAGACCGGCCACCTTTTTTGCAGGAATTTCGGCATGTTATGCAGGTATCCAGCTGGGAAATAAGAATGTCAGGCAATTAATTTGGATTCTGAAGTCATTCTTATATAAATAAAAAATCGAGCCGTGGCTTGATTTTTTTAAAGAATGGCCTCAGGACTGAAAATTGGTTATGTTTGGGCAGTGTGTAAAATACCTGCACATTATTTGGCTTTGCCGCTGCATTTCCGAAGCGCTGTTTCGACGCTAAACATCTCCCGCGCCGGGTACTGGGATCATTCTTTAAACAAAAATACAGCCACGGCTCGATTTCTTTTTATAAGAATGGCCTCTGATCATCAATACTATTAGTACAATAACGTGACTTTGGAGGGCGATATAGGTTTTGAACGGCCCGACACCATTATCAGAAGCCCGACATGATGCTGAGCGGCCCGAGTGCAGCGAGGGACGCTAAGTGTCATGAAGGGCTTCTGATAATGGCGAAGGGCTTTCCAAAGCCCATCCGACCGACAAATGTCACGTTATTTGTATTATTGTCACTTATCTAGGTCACATATTTATGTGTCATAATAGCCGGGCCAATAATATAGCCGGGCCAATAATATAGCCGTGCCAATAATATAGCCGGGCCAATAATATATGTATGTGTCATATAATTCATTAAAAACCGGGCCAATAATGACATGGCGGGCCAATAATGACAATATTCGTCCGACAGTTCTTATTTTGAGGGCGATATAGATTTTGATCCGCCCTTATAAATGGCGGTAATCGGCTAGTGAACGACACGTGCAAGTGACAATAATATTATTATTGAGGTATTTCTTTCCCTAAAAAAAATGCATATGCATATGCAAAGTTACGCTTGCCAACCTCTCACACCAATATTGAAAGTTGGTTAAGAATCGGTCATTTTCGGGTTGGGAAAAATCGGTTTGGTTTTCGGTCAGTATAGCTACAATGAAATTGGTATTGGTTTAGTCAAGTTTCAGGAGTTTTCCGAAAATTACATCACTAGTGCGTACCATAATGTTGATTGTTGACTGCAAAATATGGACTTATGGGTCCCCCCCCCCCACCCAAAATTGCATGGCGACGCGCCTGGCTGTTACCCAGATCTACAAATCACAGTCGCTGCACAATCATACTAACTGATGTACTGGACATCCCCCATTACTGTTATTTGAGGATTTTTTGAGTTCAGATATAAATTATAATATAATAAATATGGTGCATCGCGTTCCCGTCATTGTCTATTTGTATTCATGATCTCAGCGCCTTTCCATGCAAGACGGCTTATTCCAGCCATCAGGTTAAGATGGATGCAAACTTAAAAGCCACACATCCAAGCTAAAAGGTACAGACAGTGAAAACTAGCGTGTATAGCTTCTTATTCTCTACAAGGCCCACCGCCTATATTTCTGGGTTTTATCAGGCAAACCCGTAAAAATTTCGCGCCGCTTCGCGGCACTAAATAACAAACACCTAATATAACATGATAATTTACATTAAAAATGCTGCAAAGGCTTAAATACACGCATAAAAATGGGGTACATTTTGGCCGTCATCCCAGCCGACCCCCCACTCAAAAATGATCAGCGACGCCCTTGGATACAGCTGACAATTGACATAGTTTTGCTCAGTGTAAGGCAATTTCGGAACAATAAAAACTGCTGTCTGACATCTTTTTCGTTATCCGAAAAGGTCGAAGAGCTAAAAAAAATATATCAAAATAAAGAAATCATTAGAAATCCTGTAGTTGCAAAATAAAGTGACCCAAATCCGGGAAGAAATTCGAAATTGGGGGTAGGTAAGGCCCCCCCCCCCCAGCAAAAAAAACGGCATGCTGGTTCCGCCCTTGTTCGTGTTCGGGCCACAAGAACTCTGGTGGTCAGCAGCAGAGAAAGTGATACAGAAGAAGAACTGAACAGAGGGGCGCCTGCAACGATGCCCTCACAACTCCATTATAACCAGAGAGAAGCCATTATAACCAGAGAGAAGGTTCGATTTTGCGCAGCAAATTGTGGCCCACCCAGAAGAGCTACGGGGATGAATCCAACGCTAAAATACTCGCACACATTTGGTCTTACTTTTTCCACATCGACCCGACCTCTCAAGGTCACCAGTTATGCACTGTGCAATAGTACCGGCGGCTGGCCCCAAAATGACCTTAGATCAAATGGAGACCTTGAGAGGTCGGGTCGATGTGAGAGGACGGGTTGACGTCAGAGGCTCGCCTTACCGGAAACGGATTTGTCACATGCTGTTATTACTTGGTCGCACGCCCGGATTGTCGTGGATTAGAGCCGGTTGGTACGGTATATAAACTGCCGGCTGTGTGTAGCGAGGCACAGTTGCCGATCTGCCTTCGTGACCGGAGCTCAGGACCAGGAACTCAACATGAAGCTGGTGAGGAACACAGAAATACCTAGAGACTGACAGTCTTACTCCGTGTCCCCTGGGTGCACATGTGGACAGTTTTACCGTACACCTCCACTGCACTCCTTATGTTTCTAAATAGTCCACTGGTGTTCGGCAAGCTGTGCTAGTATTCATTGTCCGGTAACGCCTTTCCCCTGTTCCGCAGGCTGTATTAGCATGTCTGGTAACCCCGGTCCCCTGTTCTGCAGGCTGTATTAGCATGTCTGGTAACCCCGGTCCCCTGTTCCGCAGGCTGTGTTGGCATGTCTGGTAAGTGGTAACCCCGGTCCCCGGTTCCGCAGGCTGTGTTAGCATGCCTGGTAAGTAGTAACCCCGGTCCCCTGTTCCGCAGGCTGTGTTAGAACATCTGGTAACCCCGGTCCCCTGTTCCGCAGGCTGTATTAGCATGTCGGGTAACCCCGGTCCCTTGTTCCGCAGGCTGTATTTGTCTGTCTGGTAACCCCGGTCCCCCAGTTCCGCAGGCTGTATTAGCATGTCTGGTAACCCCGGTCCCCTGTTCCGCAGGCTGTGTTAGAACATCTGGTAACCCCAGTCCCCTGTTCCGCAGGCTGTATTAGCATGTCTGGTAACCCCGGTCCCCTGTTCCGCAGGCTGTAGTAGCATGTCTGGTAACATCGGTTCCCTGTTCCGCAGGCTGTGTTGGCATGTCTGGTAAGTGGTAACCCCGGTCCCCTGTACCGCAGGCTGTGTTAGAACATCTGGTAACCCCAGTCCCCTGTTCCGCAGGCTGTATTAGCATGTCGGGTAACCCCGGTCCCCGGTTCCGCAGGCTGTATTAGCATGTTGGGTAACCCCGGTCCCTTGTTCCGCAGGCTGTATTAGCATGTCTGGTAACCCCGGTCCCCTGTTCCGCAAGCTGTGTTAGAACATCTGATAACCACGGTCCCCTGTTCCGCAGGCTGTATTAGCATGTCTGATAGCCACGGTCCCCTGTTCCGCAGCTGTATTAGCATGTCTGGTAACCCCGGTCCCCTGTTCCGCAGGCTGTGTTTGCATGTCTGGTAACCCCGGTCCCCTGTTCCGCAAGCTGTGTTAGAACATCTGATAACCACGGTCCCCTGTTCCGCAGGCTGTATTAGCATGTCTGGTAACCCCGGTCCCCTGTTCCGCAGGCTGTGTTTGTCTGTCTGGTAACCCCGGTCCCCTGTTCCGAAGGCTGTATTAGCATGTCTGATAGCCACGGTCCCCTGTTCCGCAGGCTGTATTAGCATGTCTGGTAACCCCGGTCCCCTGTTCCGCAGGCTGTGTTTGCATGTCTGGTAACCCCGGTCCCCTGTTCCGCAGGCTGTATTAGCATGTCTGGTAACCCCGGTCCCCTGTTCCGCAGGCTGTATTAGTATGTCTGGTAACCCCGGTTCCCTGTTCCGCAGGCTGTATTAGCATGTCGGGTAACCCCGGTCCCCTGTTCCGCAGGCTGTATTAGCAGGTCTGGTAACCCCGGTACCCTGTTCCGCAGGCTGTATTTGTCTGTCTGATGGCGGTGGCGGCTGCGGCACCACAGGAAGGGGCTCCACAGGAAGGTGGTAAGTATTATAAAGATACAATCAAACTGGTGTCGTCCCACTTCGACATGGACAATTACGGCAACTACAAATACGGCTACGAACAGGACAATGGACAGAAGGTAAGACAACCAAGAGCAAAATAGAACTGTTTATAAATTACAATAATCATATCGTCAAAAGCCAATAAGCCTTCATTTTCGATAGTGCAGCAGCACCCAGCGCTGGTGTTCGGCACAATGCCTGCTGCTATCACATCACATAGCATTTCACAAAAGGTAGCCACTGAAAGTTAGTGTAGCTGGATCAGGAGCTGGTCATTTGGATCAGCCTGCCGTTTAAGATTCCAAAATGGCGTGCTAATGATGTGCAGCTTCGGAAGGGCCGCATGTGTTGTATTATCTGATCATGTGTACGTCTTTTAGATTTCGCTTGGTAAGTAGACTGTGATTCTGCAGGGTATTTGGTTTACAGCGTTCTTAGCATGGCATCGTCTGCCAAGCCCCCTGACATGTACGACACATGTAGTAGCTTCAGCTGGGTACAGCGGGGGGTGTACACCTGTTATAGCCGCGGCGTACCGGGCTCCTTGTCTGCTGACCTCTCCATTGTGTCTCCTTGTTTGTCTCATCTCCTGTGTCTCTGGCCGTGTCTCCCAGAGTTCTCTGATTGTGCAGGCTGCCTGACTGACCCACCGCTGACTCGACAGGTGGAGGAGGTGGGCAAGAGCATACCAGGCCCTGAGCCGGAGACCGGCTCCATCACCAAAGATGGCTCGTACGAGTTCATCTCGCCGGAGGGCCAGTCCTTCCGTGTGGACTACACGGCTGGTGAGGGAGGCTTCGAGCCAACCGGCGACCACCTGCCTACTATGCCTCCTCAGCTCGCCGAGTACCAACAGCACAAGGATGAGTTCCCCGAGCTGTACAGGTCTGAAGAGTATTAACTGACACACCTGTATCTCGTGGTGACACTGTCAAAGACCGAGTTCCCGAGCTGTACCAAGACACCGACCGGACCGCTGCAGCAGCCTGACTGCCTGTCAACACTGTGATAACTGGCGCTTGTATCTCGTGACGTCACTGTCAAAGTCGTCAATATGTGTCGACAATGTTGCCAGCGCTATTCGCCATTATTGAGCACTGTGTACCTGGCAAATTGTTAATACAATGCAATACAAACCAGGCTTTCCTAACCAGCAGAAATATGTCTACCTACTCGGTGCTGTCATACGGTTATCTATAGCCAAGTTACCCGCCATGGGTAACAATAGGTTCCATGTATACCCGCCATTCCACTGTGTTCTAACTCGGCCGAAAATGGGGACATGATTTAATATCTCTGTAACTATCCTTCGGATCTGGACAATTCTGGTATTAAACGAAAGGTCTCACTCTGGTGACTCTGTAGAACATCTATGAGGACCCAAAAACTGGTACAAATGTCACTAAAGTCTAATAGATATATTGATAGATGATACGATAAAAGGCCCGATTATTTGAAATTCCGTGTGGATCCAGACCCTTTATATAAGTACAACAAATATCAATTGGACATCAAAGAAACATCTCAAATGGATTTCTGAATATACAGTGTGTCCGTAAAGTAACGGTGGGGTTTCATAATCATTTAGTGAAGTAACTTGCAGCTCTGCACAGTGCACATTTAATTTTTATACTGAATACAAGACCAATTCATTAAGTTTATGTACACGAAGGCTCAGTTCGATGTCTTTTCTTTTTTTTATCCTACAAAAATAATTTGTTTGTTGTTGTTTGAACTGGCGTTGTGTGTCCGTTACCCGCGAGTTACTGGGGGGGGGGCTATTTTTTGCCCCCCGTTATTTTGCAATAACTCTTAAACGAACACTGGTATCGTCACCAAACTTGCAGTACCTTCTCTCACATCAATTCTACACATGTTGGCAGAAGGAAAAACATGAGATTATGATAACTCAACCGGGAATGACGTCATAGTGACGTCATGTTCTTCGGTTTTGGTTCCTAATAATGGTTTGCGGAACACGCTGTCAAAGGTACGATATTTCAGATAAACTCAATTGTCTTAAATCAAATTACTGACAATCGACCGGGCTATCAAACTGCTATCGCGGAATTTTGAAGGTTTTTTAAATAAAAAATTTGAGAAATCCAAATACATTTTTTTTTTAACAAAATTTTCAAGAAAAAATCAGAAATATAAAAAACGGAATATATCTGATCGAGACGTGTGCGGTGAATATGTGTACCAAATTTGAAATCGATATATTCAAAAATGACTGAGTTATCACCTTTAAATGACAAAAATCGACCACCTCTCACAGTATTACTAGGCATAAAAAAATGCATTTTCATTTTTGCTTTTTACTTCTATTTATATGGAACAAACAATGTTTTAAGGTCATTTTACGCGTTCTAGACGATAAACAAACCCATAAACACGTGTTACAACGCCTAATGACCGTAATCTGCAGTTTGACCTCGTGACCTCGGATGATCTTGACCTGACACAAGGTCATAAACAGCTTAGAAAGTTACTTAGAAGTGTCAGACACACGAATCATACCGATTTATCGACAGCTTATGCGTTTAATATCGCATTTTGCGCGACAATTCAATCCATCGAGACCTTTTGACACGGTCAAACATTTTGTACTTGACCTGACCTGTAACGTCATCGGTGACCCCGAGGTCAACAATATTATGTTTCCCTCGATACATTTCCCAGGGCTATCGAATGCCATTTGATTTTTTACATTCAGTCCAGCAGTTCCGGAGATCCGAGGGGTGGGGGGGGCAAAAAATAGCCCCCCCCCCCCCAGTAAGTCGCGTTATGAAATATACCCCAGTAGCTCGCAGGTTAAAGGGACTAGCCCACCTTAACATTATATTTGAGTTGAGATAGCTATTTTGATGGCTTGGCATTGAAATTAAGTATGGTAGCAGTTAAAACAATCACAATGATCTAATAAGAAAGATATTAGAGTTTGATTTTGACATCTGCAAAAAATAAGGCCCAATTTGAATAGGGCCTCTAAACCAGCAGCGTCGTCTCTCTTTACCCAACTGTTAATGATAGTCGGCTTGTTTTAGGGTGAACCTTGGAGATATTTGCTACGTTTAAATGGTTTGGTAATTGGTTTGTTTTGTATTCAAAGCGCCAGCATTGTCTCGAAATAATTGTGCCCATACTTTGGTAGCGTAAAGGATTTCTGTTTAGCTCTCTAGAGCTCAATATGACGTCATCAACCCAAATATTAAAACTTAACTTTTTTTATGAAATTGAGCACTGTTTGCGAGAAACAAATGTCATTATCGTGTTTGACAGCAATTACTTCATATTTTACACCACAAGCGGCGCACATTTGACAGCTTTTGGGAAGGTAGGACAGTCCCTTTAAAGGGAAATATTCACCTTTTTCTACAAAAAAAGGAGGTATTACTTGAAATCGACTGACGAGACCAAAATATATTGTAAATTGATCACATTTTGCATATAAACATCCCTACCGAAAGATATTTCAAGTTGAAGTTGATAAGCGTTCCAAGCTTATAACGTTCGGAACATTTTCTAACGAATTCAATGTCCGGGCTAAAATTAGCCTGCCTACGTTATTGATTATGAAGGTATGTTTTTATGTTTCCTCCGCTCTAACTTTTGCGAATATGTAACAAACTTTTAGGAACAATCAACAAACATTTTAAAAAGTGCATTGAAATCGGCAGTTTAGTTTTGCCCCGGACGGCGACCTATTAATGTCCTCGACTAATGCACACAAAAATGAAAAAATCGATGTTTTCCCCATGAATTTTCAACATACAAGTATTCAATACAAAACAATGCACACATGAAACATTTATTTGAACCGTTTTCCCATAATCAATCAATAAATAATATAAAATAAGCTCAAATATCACTTAATACTTGTTTTACATGACAGCTTGTACGGGTATCTTTCCCTAATCATTGCAAGTAAATTTGCTCTGTGTGACCGACCCTGTGCCACTAGACGAAACCAGCATTTTGGTAAGACTGTTTACTCAAATTATAATTAGTTTTATCATTTATGACCTCTTCCTCGAAATTAAAATATAATAGTACCAAAAAACGTTATATTAATATTTCGATCACAGATCTTCATCAGAAATTATACATTATCAAAAGGTCCCAGGGACAGTTTTGGTAATGTATAATTTCTGATGAAGATCTGTGATCGAAATACTAATATAACGTTTTTTGGTACTATTATATTTTAATTTCGAGGAAGAGGTCATAAATGATAAAACTAATTATAATTTGTCTATACAATATGTTCCTCGCACAAGCACTAAACCAATATAAAGACTGTTTACTCTGTCAATGTGTCTATCGTACCAAACTATCGTCATTATAGTTATAGTTTATTTTCTTTATTCTGTCAAGCACCCAGGATATGGAACAACATTATTGCATCCAGAGTGTTGAATATGCAGGATATTCCAAGTAAAAGCTTGTTTAAGAAGTGTGTGAAGCTCATTTTCATTGATGAATATTAACCCTAAAATAGCATACACCTGAACATATATCGGTTCAACATATCACATCCTACCCATTGTTTGCATTCTTTTAGTTTAATTGTATGGTTGCTGTAGTTAGGTTTGTCGGTTGCAGTTCAATCGAATAATTACCCGGACACATATTTTTGACTTGTGCACTACTCAACAGGGCCTCAGGAAACTATGTGCCCTATATCCTGTTGAACAAGTGCTGATAACTGATTAACTGCATGCAAGGCCCTATAACAACAGGCTGGACGGAGTTTTGTACCAAAATTGTACCAAGTTTTGCAATGACATTATGGTAACTTATCCATACAGTGGTAATTCCAGTCACCATGCCACTCAAATTGGGAATTATGACAGCAACACAATATTTTGTTTTCACATTATCACTGTTTTTGAGTTATAAAGAAGAATAGATAAATTATAGTACAGGATTCTTAGTAGTAGGATAAAATGTTTTTTCTCACGACTACTTTTGCCAGATTGTAAAATTCTGGCGCGCCAGGGACAAAATTAACAATAACAATTTATATTGCCCGCTTTTCGCTTTTACCTATGGCTTGCTACATTCAATATACAAAGTTGCCATATACATATATATATATAGTTCTTCACTTCATTTTCAATTCCCTGTAATTAATTTTGAGTAGAGCATAGTAGTGACTAGTGACTTTCTTCCAATATACAGTGTGGAATATTGCGCAGCACGTGAAATGTTGTTGCTGATCTGATGCAAAATTAATGGTTCTATTTTTATTTCACCGCCAGCTTACTATGATGTTCATTTTAGCATTGCCCATTTTAGCATTGTCTTTGGGCAAGAATCTTTCATATTTCTTTCGTACGGTTTGCGCGACGCCTCTTATGGCGTGTATTGCTATCTGACACTGCCTTGTCCTCCCATCCTTTCCATATAAAGCGATTTCTTTTCAGTACGAGCACATTGTACCTGTGGCGTACACAATCATAACAACCTACAACTCCGCAATAATGTTTTGTCTTACCATTGTCAGTAGGATAATCAAACCGCCGCTGACGAGCCGTCTCCAAAGAAGAATTTTTGATAGCCTCATTCGTAACGCTTTGGTTCTCCACAGCATGCGGACACGTGCATGACCGCCGGCCGTGGCACAGAGCAGCTGCAGCCTGCTCTGATATTTTATGACCCGCGCCCTTCAACTTGCTCCGTCCTCTCATCCCAAGTCGTCCTGGGAATGTACCCTACCGGCATGTACGGATGTTATTAAAGCTGGAAATGTGCTTCTCGTTTTTCCACATTTTGTTTGAGATTATCCCTATCATATTTTTGCCAGCTGCCACTGGATCAGCATACATCTTGTTTGTGCGGCTTACCGATTAGCGCCTACCGTCACCCCAAACATATGGAAAGAGTGAAATTGGAACCTCAAATGCATTCACATTCGGCAATGTTTAGCACATCCAGCCGGGACAGTGAGACCAGTTGTGTTACGAAGAGTTTCATGCCAAATGCTTCGTTGAATATTTTACACAAATACATTCATATATACTTTCGCTGAAGATAACGTTTTAGCTCGGGTTGTATTTCGTATTTTCATAAAGATAATCCTAGCTTATATGTCCAGTGAGATATTCAGTTTTGTTAAAGTGCTAACGTTCTAATGATCATCGTTTTCACTTTCGAGCATCTGAATCACTTATGACTCTTGGTGACGACGTGGCAGTAAGTGAAATCCAGATCGCGGAGAGGTTCATATTCGTGATGGTAGCGTATCTCCGTGTATGTGTTACAAGTCCGTCGTATTTGGATAATTTAGTGACTAAGAAGCACTTTACATTATCGTACAAACGCTTTGGGGTTCTAATAGCCGAATGGTTAAGACACTGGCTATCACGTGAGAAGCCCGGGTTTCGAACCCCAGTAGAGCTTTGGCCCCTGGGCGCTAATATGACTAATGTGTTCGCTGGCGAGTGGCGCTCCATAAGAGTTGGCGACCAAGTGGGTCGTCAATTCTTTTATAAAAAGGAAAAGGATCGTACGAACGCTAAATGTATAACCGTATTTTCTGGAGGTGATATGTTATACCACGTTATGGTTATCCATATTTGTGCACACGGTTAATTTAGTCGTCTTTATCGTCTTATGATACTATTCCTATGTAACATAAGTGAAATTAGGTAACAAACCTAACCCGGTAAACAACAAGCCAGCGTTCCGCGCATTTGTCGCTCGTCGGTGCACGGAGAGCTGTGACAAAAATGTAGCGAAGACGCCAAACGTCCTCCTTTGAAGCAGGCTCATTCCTACCTTTGGATAAATAAAAAACACTTTAATTTCGATGTCCGTTTGATATCATCATTATAAGTTATAACTTGCGTCAGCATATTTCAGGTCGATGCAGTATTTTGTATATGCTTAGGCGTTATTTTTTACATCCTACCGTTTGTGTTGTACAGTTATGACACGGCCGTCTCCAAAACAGGTGCTTGTCAGTCATCGGCTCTCGACGTCAAGCTGTTCAAACTATGTTTATTTTAAAATATGAGTCTTTGCAACGAAATTTTGGTATCTGAAGGTCAGGGACGTAGCCAAGAGGGAGGGGGCACGGGGCAATGCCCCCCCCCCCCCTCCCCCCTCCCCCTGAGCAAAACAAATGTACACTAGACAAAATGAGATTATCTGATGACCCGACCATACCCCTCCCCCCCCCGGTCAACATAAATAGCTGAGAAGCGAACAATCCCCCCCAAACTGAGTGGCTGGATCCGCCCCTGTCTGAACGCCTCCTAACTCGGCTCTTATGGGGAGAAACGGAATGAAAAATACTGTTCGATAGTTTGCGGAAAAATAATGTCGAAACTACTTCAGTCATTTTATCAGGTCAGTATTGAGGTCCCCAAAGATCAGCAAAGGTCAAATTTTACCATTTTAGCATTTTGCCCCAGAAACCCCAAAATATATCGGGAACTATTATATTATAGGTAAGACAAGAAAAACAACAGAAAACCCAACCGAAAGCTCTTGAAAAATGCTACCGCCATTGGTGTTCTCAAATTTTAGCTCAGGTCAGGTCTCAGAGTTTAGGCTCTTGAATCCAGAGGCTATAAAAGGTCATACAGACTGTTTTGGCAAACAGTTTTCAGTTAATAACGTCTTATCCAAGCACGGTAGAACAATAACTTTAACGTTGTCGTCTTTATCTCCTCAAAGCGCTTCGAATCAAATTATTTTGCAATTGGGTTAAGTCAAAGGCATTTTTTCCTCAGTTCAGCACGGTCATCCGAGGTCATCCAAGGGTCATATGGCGGCCCAGGTGGGTCGCACGGCGCATTTTTTGAAGCGCCTCGACGAGATAAACACAATGGTGCCCGTTTAACGTATGTATCTGTATTTAATCAAAAGTTGTTGGCAAAAACTTGTTGGTGACCTCGGATGACCGCACATGGTTTTGAAGGCCTCACTGATTCAAATTGTGCCTGGATCATCAAGAATGACCTATAATAACATGATTTTGAAAGATTTGGTATGATATAATGTGTATCAGTTGAATATGAAGTATTTTCGATTTTTATCATTGACTTTCTTGGGGGAAGTCACGTGTTCTACCTGACCTTAGGTCACCGATATCAAATATCTGAGATAAACTAATTGTAGGTACTTATGGTCTCGTTAAATCCTGTAATATAGAAACCACTCATCCTAAAACTGTGGCTGTGGCACGACCGCAAACGTCTTTGAGGTGGAATCACGTGACCTGACCTGAGATGACCCGAGGTAAAAAATTACACACAATGTGGATGATTGCACACAATGTGAAAAATTGCACACTGCGCGGAGGCTCCGCGACCGTCTTCATCACTTGCGGCGTGGTCCAAGGCTCAATTCTGGGACCAGTGTTATATTACTTTTACTTTTTACTAATGACTTTACATCGTTTTTATGTGACACCAAGACGGTGTTATATGCTGACGACGTACAATTTATCCACTGTGGCCTCCCCAACCAACAGGGAGAGCTACAACGAGACATCGAGTCAACGCTGAGCAAACCGCAGCGATGGCTTGTTGAAAACACTCTTAAAATTAACCCAACCAAATCTGACCTTGTTAACATTTCTTCTCGACAAAGGATGTTTGGACACAATTTCGAAGTACGTTTCGGCCATGCAACGCTTCGCCATCTGACGCCAATTTCACAAAGCAAAAAATTTCGTAGTTACAAAGAATTTCTTTGCTATTACAAATAATTTGTACACATGTTTGTAGTGTTGATTTCACAAAACCCCAGGGCAGTAAATCTCAATTTACTATTTACAAACTAGTTTACAAAGATATTGTTTGTAAAAATGTTTGCAATTGCACATGTTCTATTTCTCAAAGGTTGACGGAAGTGAGGAAATGTTTGCAATTACAAACTTGTAATTCCAGTGGGTCAGGGGTTCTGTATTTCAGAAACTGCATTGATAGTTGACGTTGTTTGACAGCTCAGGTTATTTTCTTGGTGAGGTTGTTACGTTGCCGAGGTTGTTAGGGTAATGGTTTAGATTTAGTTATACATAGGTATAGCTGCCAAAAAAGAAATTTCCCGAGAGATTCGAACAGGGATCTCCAGCTTTGAAGTCCAGTCACAGTGCACCTTACCGATTGCGCTATGATGTGAGGAGCGCCTCCGCGCGGAGAAACCGTATGGCGATAGAATTGCAGCGGTCAACGATGTCTTGTGCAATGTGCAGTGAAGTGTGAACCTTCACCCTTTACGACGTAGGAAAACGGCTAGGTTAGGTAAAGATGGTCGAGAAATTCAACGATCTTTCTTTTGAGAGTAGTTCTGTTGTTATGCTCCGCCACCCGGTGAAGGGACACATTCTGTTTACTCGAATTGCTTACCAAGACGTATTTTTACGATCAGAGTTTGCATTCAAATGAAATGCTAATTAAAAGATAATTCTCCCTATAACCAATTTTATTTTGAATAAAAAATAAACCACAATGTAAATATTTGTTAAATCAATTTGTTTACAATCAAATTATTTGTCATTTGCATCAAGTTTAATACAAACGTTCTTGATTTCAAGGCCTTCTGCTGTACTAACATTTTTGGTTACAATTTTCTTTACAATCGGTAATTCAGAGGTGGTGAATGTTTGTGAAATGTCTTTTTGTGAGGTGTGCAATATTTTCTTGCGTTTGTAATCGCAAACATGTGTAATTACTAACTTCTTTGTGAAATTGGCCTCTGCTAGTGCGAAAATTCTAGAGGTCGTTTTGGACAGTAATCTTACTTTCGATAAGTATGTTTCTATCATGACGCAACGATGCTACGCAACGCTGTTCGGTCTGTCAAAATTTGCGCACCGATTGCCAGAAGAATTAGAAAAAAATATGTCATAGAATCATTGTTTTTCCCCATACATTGTATTGTGCGACGGTCTGGGCAGGCTGCAAAGCAGCACAACATAAACGTATACAAAAAATAATTAAGCACAGCGCAGCGCATTGTGAAATGCTGCTGTCGTCAGACACGCATGATGCCGTCAGACACGTATGTGGATTGAAATGGCCGAAAGTGGACGAGCTTGTTGCCGAGTGAGACCTGGTGATGGTACATCGTCTGCTGTATGATAATAATGCACCGATCTGTCTGAGAGATTTGCTGTCGTACCGGGAGAATGTGTCCGCCAGAGCAACCCGAGGTTCCGCAGCGGGGCGGCTGCACATGCCTCGAGTGCGTACCGAGCACGCCCGTCGATCGTTCAGATTTCGGTCAACGGCCAAATGGAACGAGACGCCGGGCGAAGTGCGAGACGCTGGAGCAGTGACAGTGTTTCGTACATGGATGAGGGAGTGGCTGACAGCAGATCGCTAATTCTGCGAGAAACGACTGTCTTGTGCTTTTAACGCCTTTGTGTGGACAATTTTGTATGTGGATTTATTTTAATAGTGTATCTGTGATACAATGCAAAATGACACTTGTCATGAAAAGCCATGTTTTGCGGATGACATACGAATAAACGATGATTGATACCCAAACACCTGTGGCAAAAACGGCGGCGCGCAGCGCCGGTTGCACCGCTGTTCTTTCCTCGAAAACCTTAGTGTGTGGGTTTAATCAGTTTGTTCAGTTTTAAATATCCGTAGCTGCCCCTCCAAGTAACGAGAGACTAATAGTGATAGAGTTCATAATCTGATGAAAATATACCGAAATCATCATTATTATGTACGTTACACTTACATGGTGTAGATGAACGATTGACTGTTGGAATGTCTGACGAACCTTATACATTTTGACCCGGGATACGGCTAGAGAAAACAGTGAAAAACATGGGAATGAGCACATGGGAAAATATATTTTTTGGAACATATTTTCCCATAATTCCAATAATTTAAAACACTTTTGAAAAGTGTTTAAAATATATTTAGAAAACGCTCCATTTCCCTTTGTTTCAACAAAAACATGCCCCCGGGCACCCTCTTACATACGTCACAGGCGTCTTGCCAGATCTGGTAGGAACGAAACTTCGACCATATTTGACTGCATCCATATTTTTCAAATTCGGGAAATATTTATATTCCAACACAGTTTCTGACCACCAGGACACTTGCTATAAACGTGTTAAGGTGAAGAAATAATCGAGTGCCAAAATGTTGTGTTCACATAATATCATGTATGTATGTATGTATGTGCATGCCTCAAACTGTGTAATAAACAACTCCTCAGTGTGAGGGGAGACACACATAAACATTTCAGATGAAACCGTGATGCATTCGGCGAATTTACTTGGCCCCCTACGACGACGTATTTAGTGTATGGGATTTGTTGAGAGGTAATTCAACAAGAGGTATTCCACGTTGAACAGATTGAAGCAAAAGCGCCAGATATGTCGCGCTTCCAATAGCGGAGGGAAAACACCGATCATGAACTCCGAAAGAAGTATATGTACACATTTTCCCAAATTTAATTTTCGAAATATAAAAAGCTGATATTTCACTTTTAAATTGAGACGCAATCAATTTGATACCATACATGTTACATAATATAATGCAGACAAATAAATAAAAGGGTGAATATTTCCCTTTAAAGGGAAATCATGAAATTTTCTCATAAAAAGGAGTTATCACTTGAAATCGACAGACGAGACCAAAATATATTGTACATTTATTGCATTTTGCATATAAACATTCCTACCGAAAGATATTTCAAGTTAAAGTTGATAAGCGTTCCACACTTATAACGACCGGTACTCTCAAGTACCTACTTGGTAACGAATTTCGATGTTCACAAAAATCTGGTATTGCTTTTTGACGAAATATTATGCAAAATATGCCTTCCACTCTGTTTATCGTGATTATGTGCCCTACTGTCCTTAAAAATCAACAAACATTGAATAAAAAGGCAACCAAATTAGCAGCTCACTTAAGCACCCGTTCAACACGCACTTCGCGTCCGTCGGCCCGCGCATAGCAGCCGAGGTCGCGCGCGACGGTGGCGCCACCACCGGGCCCCGGCCGCCCCGAGTCTGCGCATCCGCCCTGAAGCTGCAAGTGCAACCTGCCACCCTCCCCGAGCTGTGGGGTGCCATAGGTCGGATGAGTGGCTCTAAGGCGGTTGGCGTGGATGATGTGTTCGCAGTCAAGAAGTGTTTCCCTGTCATAGGTCCTCACTTACTCCATTTGATATACTATTCCATAGTCACTGCGGTGTGCCCCCTGCATGGAAAATCGCGCGTGTTGTCCCCATTTACAAGTCCGGCGACCGAGCCAATGTTAACAACTTGCAGCCAATTTCGATTCTGTCAGTTCTGTCGCAAGAATTGTTATATGCTGCTGTCGTCAGAGACGTATGGATGTGGATATGGATGTGGATGGAAATGGCCGAAAGTGGACAAACTTGTTGCCGAGCGAGACCTGGCGATGGTACATCGTCTGCTGTATGATATTAATGCACTGATCTGTCTGTGAGATTTGCTGTAGTACCGGGAGAATGTGTCCGCCAGAGCAACCCGAGGTTCTGCAGCAGGGCTGCTGCACAGTGCACATGCCTCGAGTCCGTACCGAGCACGCCCGTCGATCGTTCAGATTTCGGTCAACGGCCACATGGAACGAGACGCCGGGTGAAGTGCGGGACGCTGGAGCAGTGACAGTGTTTCGTACATGGATGAGGGAGTGGCTGACAGCAGATCGCTGATTCTGCGAGAAACGACTGTCTTGTGCTTTTAACGCCTTTGTGTGGACAATTTTGTATGTGGATGTATTTTAATAGTCGTGCTCGACGTTGTCGAATGGATCAGTCAGACCATCGCCAGAGGCCACGTCGCGTCGCTAACAACTATTGACCTCAGTAAAGCGTTCGACGGCGTCGACCATGGCGTTCTCCTCTCAAAACTTGGATGGTGCGGTATCCAGTCGACAGGCTGGTTCCGGAGTTACCTCAGCGAGCGGAGGCAGACTGTGACAGGCGGCTCCTCCATTCTTCCGCTCACCCACGGAGTGGCCCAGGGTTCCATCGTCGAACCCATCCTCTGCCTCATATGCATCAGCGATCTGTCCTCCTTCCTCCCCCACGGCCGTCTGGTATCCTATGCCGATGATACCCACTCCTGGACCCTCCCTGCTACCAACGGCCTATCCAACTTCAAGATACGGGTTGAGGAGTCCATCCAATGCCTTCAAAACTGGTTCCAAGCTAACAGCCTAAAAATGAATCTGGGCAAGACTGACTTCGCTCTCATTGGCACAAAATCCTCCCTCAAAATGGCGAACAATTTCGGCATTAACGTCTCTGGCTCAACCGTCACCCCATCCCCCACCATCGAAGTGTTGGGAGTCCTCCACGACCTGCGCCTCAACTGGGATCCTCATGTATCCATGGTGGTACGGAGGTGCAATGCCATCACCGCATCTCTGTATAAAAACGCCATCACCTCAGTCCTGACGTCCTTAAACTCCTCGTTCAAACACACGTTTTTCCTCATATCCTTTACTACCTGTCCGTCTGGGGAGGGGCTGCCCAATGCCGTTTGCATCGCGTTCAGAGGCGCCTGAACTTTGCCGCCGGCTCGTCACCGGCGTGCGACGTAGAGACCACATTTCGCCAGCTCTCGCGTCTCTCGGGTGGGAGAGAGTAGAGGCACTGGTCGCCCGACACGGCTGTACCAACGTGCACAAAGCCGTGACCAGTCAACAGTGTCCTACTGTCCTAAGGCGTTGCGTAACATGTTTACCAAGCGGTCTGACGTATCCGCCAGGAGCACTAGGGCTGCCGACGCCGGCGGAGACCTTCATCTCCCGAAATTTAGACTGAGTCAGACCCAGAAGGGTTTATCGCACCGAGCAGTCGGCACGTGGAATGCGCTGCCACCAGCCGTGAAAGCCGCTCCGCTCAGGCGCGCGAAGGTAGCCGCATTGCAAGGGCGGCGCCACCGGGGGGACGGGGGGACGTGTCCCCCCAAACATTTTCCGATTTTAACATTACGCCTATGGGCGTTGCATGGGAAAAATATACTGCAGAATGCCTCCGTCCCTTCTCCCCCCCCCCCCAAACTTTCGGAAGGTGGCGCCGTCCTTGCCGCATTGGCAATAACCGAGTGCGTGACGTGAGCGAATGCCACCAAATAGTCCGACAAGTTATTTTCCATCAGTGCCTATACAAACTGCTTTTAATTGTGTCGTGTACTACAAATGTTTTCACCACATCTACAGAAACCGTAATAGCCACGTTGTGGATGGTTTTCCTAAATAAATGACAAATGACCAATGACCCAACGAATGCCTAATTAGTGGTTGTGACCCTCAATATTTTTTTTTTTAATTGGTTCATGTATTTTCAACATTAGGAGTTTTGTTTTGTTTTGTCTCTGGCTGTATATAACACTAGGCTTATCATAAGAAATACAATTTTCAAACAAATCATGAAACAATTACAAAATGGCAATACAATTGGAAGTTCACTTATGCATCCAACGGCGACCTATTTAGTGTCGGCGATTTGTTTCATTGACCAAGTGATGAACCGTATGATCCATCACTATCTCTGGTATGAATGTTGATTTGTAAACAAGTCATAGCGCCAGAAATGAAGTAAGTGCAACAAGAAGCGTGACAACGTCCCTGATTGGTTGCCTTTTTATTCAATGTTTGTTGATTTTTAAAGGGAATGTTTCACCTTTGTATTAGTTTTAAACTGAGATAGCCATTCTCTTGGGCCAGTATTGAAATGTCTAAATTACTCAGGTCATTTTTCCCAAAACTTAACCGTTTTTAAGCAATTCAATTTACCATTTGCAAAATGACTCCAGGCTAGTGCAGCCGCTCATTGGCTGACAAGACACTTTTTCAGCCAATCTCACTTTGTCGGCCAATCAGCGACGGTCTATAGCTCAATAATGACGTCATTTACCTAAATCTAACAACTTAATTTGCATAAAGTTAAGTGACTTTTCGAGACCAAATGCAAGGTGCTGACGCTGAGACGTGCGTGCGCCAGTCACCGGCACATATACCATAGGTGGAGTGGAACTTGAAAGAGTGACTGTGATGCGAGATCTGGGTGTCCTCGACGAGAAGCTGACTTTCGGTAACCATGTAGACGCCATGCAGTGTGCAAGGCCAACAGGGCATTAGGTCTCTTGAGGAGGTCATTGCAAACTGGCAAGCATGGCCGATCACTCAAAGAACAGAGTAGAAAATCCGTAATGATCACCTACTGTGCGAATGTGAGATCTACTCTGGAGTTTTGTAGCGTGGTGTGGGGTGGAGCGGCTGAGGTGCACATGAAGCGGATTGAGCGCGTTCAGCATACATTCTTGATGTGGCTGTGTGCTCGATGCCGAGTGACAGGGCCCACACTCCAGTACGAGGAGCTCATATAGTTTTTCGGAGTGAGCACTCTAGTAGTCCGACGAGAACATCATGTTCATTCGTAATGTCCATCGTCACGTCATCGACTCACCATTCCTGCTGTCTCAATTTCCGCTGGCTGTGCCAACCCGGCAGCTTGGCACCAGGATTTTGTTTAATACTCCGTATGCCCCGAGTAAATACGGTCAAATATGGACTGTTTTGGCGCATTTCGAAGGGTAGCAATGCTTTTCTTGACGCGAATCGTGACATCGATGTGTGGCTGCACAGTGCCGCCAAGTTAAAACTGAGTGTAATCGCATATGTACGTGGAGAGTAAGTGGTACGCTTGTGTATATAACACTAGGCTTATCATTAAAAAACATCAAAAAAATCATGAAACAATGACAAAATGGCAATGAAATCGGAAGTTCACGTCTGCACCCAACGGCGACCTATTTAGTGTCGGCGATTTGTTTCATTGACCAAGTGATGAACCGTATGATCCATCACCAGGGACGTGGGAACCGTGGGGGCAATGGGGGCAACTCGCCCCCGCAACTTTGGAGCTGGGGGGGGGGGGAGGGCGGGCGACACCCCACAACTTTTTACACGTTCACTCGACTCTGTATAAGAACAAGGGCATTGTCACCGGAGTTTCAACGGCGGCGCGCAGCTCAGCGAAATTTGGCACAGCTGTTGGGGCATCAATTGCCAACACGGTGTGATTTTTGTCCTCGGGTCATCTCAGGTCAGGTCACCAGGCCAAGTAAAGTGCTCCACCTCCAAAAAGTTTTCGGTCGTGCCACAGACAAAGTGATTGTGACCAAACGGTTTGGAACTCACATGATATCATCAGGTGATAAGTACCTACAATTCGTATATCTCGATTTTTATTTTATATCGGTGAGCCAGACTGGTTATTGATTCACCTTTTTTGCAAGGATTAAATCACTATTCATTTTGGAATATGAATGATTCAGTCACCGTTTGATTAATGGATAACCATTTTGAGAAATTATTCTTTCAGATTCAAAGAATCAATTTTTTTTTGGATCAAATCACGTTTGACTCACCATTGAAATAGCATTGCACAGTGTTTTTAATTCAATCAGCCTTTTTTCTATGCGGGTTTTGATTCAATCATGATTCATGAATTACAAAATCCGGTGGTGAATGGATTCTTGTTTGATTCAAGGGATTTTGATTGAACGATTTCAAACGATTCAATCAGAGTCGAATCAATAACCAGTCTGCGGTGACCTAAGGTCAGGACTTTCAAAGCAATATCTCTATTTTTGACTGAGTCATGGCTCCCTAGGTGTAAGAAACTCATGACGTCATTTTTTTAATAACTTTTTGGGACCTTTTTTTACCAGACACGAATAAATAATTACCTTTTCTGTATTTCTGAGGCAAAACTGGTCTAGGAACATGTCTTTTGTTAACATTTATCAATTTCTAATTTTGAGGTTTTCTGACAGCAAAATCGCTGTTCTGGACGTGATCGAGCGAGGTCATTCACTTGACCTGGAAGGTCACTCGTTAACCTAAAAATTGCATACCGTTATATTTCAAACACGACAGGCAACATGCTGGTTCTTACCGTGTTGCTTTATCTTGCTTGGTGTGCAAGTTAACAGGGGGTGTTCAGGACCCCCGTAGGGCGAAGGTGAAAAAAGCTCCCGTAGGGCGAGGGTTAGTAAAGTTGCTTAGATTTTCTTATATACCAGAAAATGTGTCGATTTTGCGCCGATTTCAGGCGGGTGGGGGAGAGGGTATGACTGCTTTGCCCCCCCCCCCCCCCACACCCCCACACCCCTTGTCACTGGATCCACCACTCTTGTCCCAAATGCAAAGCCCCATGTCACATTTCTGTTATTTTACCTCTACGGGGTCAGCTCATGCGACCGCCCAGGTCATGTACGAGTATGATTCAGAAATCAGAGCAATGGGGTTTTCCCCATTGCATTAAACTTGTCGAGACAAATCAATTAATGTAAGAGTTGACCTTGACCTGACCTTGTCCTGACATCAGGTCCGGTCAAATTTGTGGATATGATCTAACTAGGTCACCCAATATACTATTCGATGCGTCTCAACGAGAAAAACACAATGGTGAAATATTTTTCCCTTATCGTGCTTCTGTCAAAAGTTATTCCTTAAAACCAATTCGGCATTTGCTGTTTAGAATGTTTCAAATTCAGTGGCTTCTGATGACCTAACTATTGACCTTAGGTCAATTCTGATGAACCTTAGTTACAGAAAATTAAATTATCTTCCGATCACTTTTTCCGCGCGTCGCTAGCTCTTTTATTATCGATATATATATATATATATATATATATATATATATATATATATATATATATATATATATATATATATATATATATATATATATATATATATATATATATATATATATATATATATATATATATATATATATATATATATATATATCGATAATAAAAGAGCTAGCAACGCGCGGAAAAAAATGTTAGCCGAAATTTAATATAATATATAATAAAAAATAGACGAAATTGTACCTCTGGTGACCTCAATATTGACTTCACCTACAAATGACCTAAGTACTTTCGATAGAGATTGTCTCGAGCTAGCACCGCCTTCCGCTTGTCGCTACATTGCGTGTTATTTTATATCTTAGGGGAGGGGGCAGAAATAACCCCCCCCCCCCCCCGGCAGTTTGTGGTTGGCGAGAACCCCCGGCAGTGTGTGTGTGTGTGTGTGTGTGTGTGTGTGTGTGTGTGTGTGTGTGTGTGTGTGTGTGTGTGTGTGTGTGTGTGTGTGTGTGTGTGTGTGTGTGTGTGTG
>JAXIVJ010006529.1:35000-66309 GCA_036785665.1 Chirona hameri
GGATCACCGCTTACTGCCGACATTCGGGCGCCCAGTTCTCGTATGAAAGATCTGGTGGTAGGACTGCATGCGCCACCCGTTTCAAAGGCGATTGGCTCGAACCTGAAACGCTGAGCGACTGAGCATACTTTCGACGCTTCTCGTTCTCTGCTTTCTTGGCTGCCGCTCCAGCTTTCAGCATAGCGTCACCGAGTCTGGAGTCTGCGAAGGTGTTCACACAGGTCGCATCCCACACTAGGCAGCGGCCATGCGAGAATGGATAGAACGTCATACCGTCTGACCGCTTTCCATCGCCTCGGTCGACACCGTACGGCTCAAGCTGAGCTGGTACCCCTGTGGAGAGTAGAGCACGTCTCACTATGTCGTTAAGTGTTGTGTGGCGTGGCAATCTTCCAGCACTAAAGTGACAAGTGAGGGTGTGATGTCCCTTGACGTCTGCGGGGGAGCCGCACCTACAGGTGTGGACGCCGCTGCAGACATCGGCGCCGACACGTAGGGCAACAGCGATTCTGACGGTTTCGTTATCCAGATGGGTGCCCAGACTTGCAGACGGGAGAGCCCTGAGCCAGGCCCCGCTCTCAGGCGTGGCGGCACCGAGGATGCGAGCGCGGTCAAACTGATTCGCTTCGAGGAGGAGACAGTCCCTCTGATGCTCGGCGATGGGAGAGTCCCACGATTTCTGTCGTCGGCGTGCGCCGTCTTCAGGAGCTGCCATGTCCCCGGCTTTCTCGTACCACTCATTTTCTACCCGCTTTCGTTCGTCAGCAACTCTGTTCACAAAGTTTGCTGGCAGGATGATGTGCAGCAGTTGTTGGCAGCTGTGGAGCGATGCGAGGAAGCTCGGGAGTGCGACTTCCTCCGCTCTCCTCAGCCCGAGCCCCCCGAGCCCGGTAGGTAAGACGGCCTGCTCCCAGTTTGCCTCGCTGAATCGAACGTTAACCAGCTCTTCCATGGCTACCCTGATGATGTCATCGAGCTGCTTCAGGAGCGAAGGATGTTGGTAAAGGGGTGAAGCCCGAAGCAGATACTGAAGCTTGGGGAGCCAAAGGCAGTTGCGGAGAAGAAAGAGCGCAGAGTGGGCGTCGAGTTTCTTTAACCTTTCAATCATCCGCATGAGGTCCTCCCTCTTCTCCCTCGCGGAGGCTTCCATGGCGGCTCCCGTCAGAGGCGCCCCGAGGACGGTCTGTTGACCTTCTGTGATGACAGACGCGCTCGGGATGACGCGATTAAGTTTGTCGATGGTCTCCTGTTGGGCTCCGCTGGCTGGCAGGATGATCTGGCACTTCGCTGGGTTAACATGCAATCCGATCCTGACCATCGCCGAAGTGAGTTGTTCGAGGTCAGAACATACTGCGGCGACGTTCCCACCCAGCGTGTCGTCATCTAAGTACCAGGTGTTTAGTGGGCACGTTACAGCACTGACAATGCTATGGGTTGCCAGTGCGAAGACAGCAGGGCCGGATGGGTCACCCTGTTGGACTCCCGTGGCAGACATAATCTTAGTGGTGCCGTGATAGAGAGGCGTTGGTGTCGAGTATGCCTGCCACAGGAGCGGATACAGCGGAGGCGCTCGTTCCCGTACTACGGCCAGGAAGTGGTCGCGGTGGATGTTATTGAAGGCATTCCGCATGTCGATCATTACCACAACTTCCTCACTACTGATGAGATTGACGAAATGTCGGGTGGCATGCGCGGCAGCTTCACATCCTCCAGTCGTTCCAAAGCCCAGCTGAGCGGGACGCAGATCCTCACCGAGCTCGGAACTCAGTTGCCGGAGCGCCACCTTAGTGGCGATTCTGCGGTATGTAGAGCCAATGGCAGTCGGCGCGTGACCTCGGTCGGGTCAGGACGCTCAGCCGCGAGCTCCGCGTGGGCATGGCCGAGTGAGGGGTGCGCGTCCGAGCGCCCGGGTGGTGGCAGCGAGCCAGAACAGTGCAACTCGGCGACACGGTTCGTGTCACGGCATGTAGTGCACACATTGATCGGAACCCACAGTGTTGATTTTTGGGTCAGTGCGACTGAGATCCCTGTGTCTGGCGGCGACAGTGTTCCGCAGTACCAGGCACCGAGGGAGGACTGTGACTGTGTGCCATGGGCTCTGAGAGTGGTGACGAGCCGGCATTCACCGACTGCCTGGCCTCCGGATCAGAAAGCGCCAGTGGCACGTTCGAGGGTCGGAAAAGACAATCTTCGATACCAGAGATGGTGCGCAAAGCAGCGGGAAGCAAAGCCAAGAAGCAGGCCGCCTGGCGTTCAAGGTCAAGGTCACCAGGTGACCCAGCGCGAGCGCCGGGAGGGGCGGGACGGCTTGGCGCCGTGCCAGCGCCGGCGCCACAGCCCGTCCAGCTGGACGTCTCCACCCTGGCCGCCATAAAACAGCTCATTGAACAAGGGAACGAAAAGTTGATGAAGTCTCTAGAAATGAAACTGGAGGGACTCGAGAGAAGGATTGGCATTATCGAAGGCGAATGCATGGACAAGGATGAGACGATATGTCAACTCTCAGATCAGCTACAGCAGCAGACTAAGGTGAATGAGGAGCTACAAGAGCGGCTTGAGGACATCGATTTAAACGGTCGACTGTCCTCACTCATTCTTACCTGCGAGGACTTTGCCAGACATGCCCGTAATGATGACATCGAACGGATGGTCGTAAACGTGCTAAACGAGAGAATTCCCGATCTGAACATGACGACGGCCGATGTGCATGCCGCACACAAATTACAAATGTCAATAAAGTCATTTGTAAGTTTGTTAAAAGGCAGGTACGGGACAGAGTGTACGATGCTCGGTTCAACCTAGCTCGTTTCCACGGAGGGAACCCCAGACAAGACAGCCGCCGTCTGACGCCTCTGTACATTTCGGAATCGTTGACGCCGAGCAACCGTATCCTGTATGAAGAACTTCTGCGCGCCAGACGTCCTGAGAACGGTGGGCTGATAGCATCCGTTTTCAGCCGGCGCGGGCTCGTCTGGTGCCGTGCTGAGAAAGGTGGTGCCAATATAAGGGTGCCTGACGGGGGCGCGCTGCGCCGGATCCTGGGCGGGCGTCGCTTTCCGCCGCAGGCGCGCCCCGCGCGGCGCCCGATCTCTGGTGCCGCGTCATCGAGATCGCCGCTCGTCGGTCCGGCTGTCGGGGCGCCGGCGGCGGCCTGTTCCGCCGCCCGGCTGCCTCCGCCGCCGGCTGCGGGGGGAGCCGTCGTCGCCGGTTTGGAGAGGACTGATAAGCAGGGGCTAGCGATGCCTCCTACCGTGCATGGTGCGGCGGTCTCTGTGTCGGGTTTTGCGTCGGGTGCGTCGGATGTGGTTGGGGCTGATGGGCCGAGGGCTGCGGCTGCCCGGCCTGCCGAGCGGGAGATGCCGCCCGAGGAGTCTGCTGCGGCCCGGCTGGCTCCGGACTGCGCCGCCGCTCCCGTCGCGACGCGCACCCGAGCGGCGTCGGTGTGTGGATCTGGACGAGGTGACTCCGGTTAGAGGTGAGCTTGACCTGAACAGTGAACGCCGGATCGGCACGGTACGTAATTAAATGTGAGTGTGCATTCAGTCTAGAGAAATTTCTGAGGGAGCCTATCGTTCGAGGCACTTTTGTGGTGGCATGTGTTAGTTTGATACGTATCAGCGTAGGTGGTGATCAAATGTGGTTCATGTGAAGTCAGTGAAGTCGTTTTGACCGTAGTGATAGTCACAGTGTATAGTGTGTAGCATAATGTGATACCCATGCAAAATGTGCCAGTAGCTTAGATAACGCATAGGTCGTTGTCGCCACCCGGGGCTCACCAGTGCAGGTGCGTCGTGTGTGGGGTGTGATGAGGAGGCGACGTTCATGCGCTGTTAGGGTTAAGGGGCGGGGTAAGATATCACGAGTGCCATGTGTAGCAGAAGAACGGGTTTTGTTTAATGAGACATGCCACGGTTATCTACGGTCTCGCTGCATATGTTTCTTCCGAATTCTGTCGAGTCGAGATGATTTACGTGAGTGGGGAATGCCGCATTCGTGATCAATATTCGGAAGAATGGTGGAAATGACAGGTATGCTTGAGCGATTATCGATTGTGTCGTTTAATGCGCGCGGACTGAGGAATCGTGTGAAGAGGCGATCAATATTCAGGCACATGCGGGTTAAATATAAAGAGAGCATTATAATACTGCAGGAAACGCATTCGAGACCAAATTTAGAGCATAGTTGGAGAAGTGAATGGTCGGGGACAGTTCATTTCTCACATGGTACGGAAACTGGACAAGGAGGTGTAGCGATCTTATTCCCTCGGAGCTTTTCACACAGCACTAGCGTCGTTAACACTGACGAAAGCGGGCGGATTGCGTGCGTGAAGGTAGAGGTAAACGGAAATTCGGACTATATATTACTGATGGGAGTTTATGGACCGGCCATTGATAACCAAACTGAAAAATGTAAATTTTTAGACCACATCCGAGAAGTGCTTACATGTTACGCAAATCATAATACTTTCATTGCCGGAGATTTCAACATAAAACTTGGAAGACTAGATAGTGACAACAATAGCTTTAATGGTACCAGAGCGAGCGCGAAGTTAAAATATATATTAAATGAGTTTTCATTGGATGATTCGTGGCGTCTTCAGCACCCTACAACTCGATCGTACACATGGCGTAGAATCAATCCACTACAGCAATCTCGCATAGATTATATTTCCGCTAGTAGTATTTTATTGTATAATAATGTTGTAAACACTAAAATAGATACCGGTATTATGAGTGACCACAGCGCTGTCACCATTGATATGCGGATCAGCCATCAGCCCCGTGGTCCAGGTACATGGATGTACAATAACTCGCTCATTGATGATGACGCACATGTAAATGAAATCCGAGCAGAAATGAGAGAAGCAAAGCTTGGTAACGGTGCTTACGCAGGAAACATTAGCAAGGGTGTAAAGGTAGAAATGCTGCTTAGTAACATTCGGGTTAAGACCATCAGGAGAAGCAAGGAACTCGCGCAAAAGCTACGCAAGGACGAAAACTTACTGTATAAAAAAGCAAATGATTTAGAGTCAATAATTGCGAATGATCCTTCCCGTGTAGAAATATCTGAGTACGAGAGCGTTAAGCAGAAACTAGATGATATTAAAGAAAAGCGGGGACGGGGAGCGATATTAAGGTCTCATGCAATATGGCTAGAGGAAGGGGAAAAGTCTACTAGTTACTTCTTAAGATTGGCTAAAACAAGGGCAGCACAAAGAACTATAACTACTATACAAACTGACAATAGTGAGCTTATACGGGGTAACAAGCCAATTCTTGATGTATGTGTTGCATACTATGAGTCACTGTATTCTTCGAAACAGAGGACAGGTCGGTCCTTTGATAGCTTTGCTCTAGATGAAAACGCACCACGGCTTTCAGAGGAGGAGAAGTTCAGTTGTGAGGGTCCAATGACAAAACAGGAGTGTAAAGTAGCGATTAGTACAATGGCACGGAACAGGACTGCAGGAATATCCGGGTTTACAGCAGAGTTCTTTGCCCATTTTTGGGAGGACGTAGGCGATATCATTGTTGATTATTTTAATTGCGCTAGGGAAAAAGATAAATTATTTATATCTCATAGAAGAGGTGTCCTAACTCTCATTCCCAAGAAAGGTAATCAGATGTTACTAAAAAAACAAAAGACCCATCTGCCTCCTGGACGTGGTCTACAAAATAGCAGCTAAAGTTATTGCCAATAGGCTGGGAAAAGTAATCGATAAATTAATTCACAGAAGTCAAACTGGATTCATGAAAGGTAGATTTATAGGTGAGAACATTAGATTGATAGCTGACATTATTGAATACTGTAGGATCGATAATATCGGAGGTATTTTGTTGGCGATAGATTATAGGAATGCATTTGATTCTCTGGAACACGATTTCATTATGTACGCCTTAGAATCGTTCAATTTTGGACCAAACGTTATCTCATGGATTCAACTACTGTATAACAATACAGTTCTGACTATTAAGAACAATGGTTTTACGTCAAGTTGGTTTCCATGCTCCAGGGGAACTTTCCAAGGCTCACCGCTCAGCGGATTACTGTTTAATTTGGCAGTTGAAATGCTGGCAATTAAGGTTAGGGCGTCGACAGATATAAAAGGGATTAGTATAAGCGGTGAGGAAATAAAAATGACTCAATACGCAGATGACACTACTTTGTTTCTAAATGATACGTTGTCCGTTCAGAAGACGATGGAAATGTTAAACAATTTTAAGTTAGTATCTGGGCTAGATATAAATATGCAAAAGTGTAGTATTATGTGGTTGGGCGACAATAATCTAAGGACCGACTCAGTATGCGACATTGAAGCCGGAAGAAAAGTTAAGATATTAGGAATATGGTTTAGCGCAACGGAGTCCTGTGATGACGACAATATTTTGCACGTAGTTAACAAAGTAAAGACAACCATTAACTCATGGACGCAGCGTAGCCTAACCATAAAAGGAAAAATAGTCGTAACTAAAGCGTTGTTAATTTCGCAGCTAGTGTTCGTAGCGTCATGCCTCTCGATTGCAAAGGTAGATCTGAGAGAGATACAAAGTCATATAATGAAGTTTATCTGGAGAGGCAGGCCACCCAAAGTTGCCAAAGGCACACTATGTCAAAGTGTACAGAACGGTGGGCTAAATGCAGTTAACGTGGAGCAGTTCATCTTGGCACTACAATTGAACTGGATCAAACGCATGGTTAAAGATGCCGAGGCGACTTGGAGAATAGTATTACAATTGAGATTAGGGGAATTTGATTTGACAGATTTGATAAGAATTACAAAATGCAATATATTCTTGAAAGGGTTGAAAATACCTGCATTCTACAGGGAAACAATAGCTAGTTTTCAGATAATGTGTTATAGTCATGCCGATAATACATTTTCAGTTAGACTACAAAGCCTGTGGCGTCGGTTGCGGCGCGCCCCTTTTCGCGAGGGCGTTGATGATATATTTTGTGGTGATGATGTATATCGATAGTCCGTTCCCGCTGGCTGGCGTGTTGTGGCCGCTGGCGGTAGGCCGGGGAGATGGCGGGTCGGCCGATGGGAGCGGAAACAGGCGGACGCTGGCGGGGCGCCGACGTTAGAGGCGGGCGCCGCGGCACTGTACGTATCTAGAATGTAGATGTAAACGTAAGAGGACAAAACAAAAATGTATATGTGTTGGTATGTTTGCCATGAATTTGAATATGTGTTATGAGATGAATAAATTAGCCCTTAGGTGGGAAAAAGCTGAAAAAAACAAAGCCTGTGGCACAATGATGTGATAAGGATAGGTAAGAAGCCAGTATTTATTAAAGACATGTACCTGAAGGGCATTAAAGTTATTGACGACCTTATTAATCAACAGGGAAATATTATGAATAGCAATGAAATCAAACATAAATTTCCGTCGCTAGGAACATCCTTTCTGGCAATCGAAGGTATAATATCCGCTAAACCAGCTGCGTGGAAGGGTATAGTGCGTCATAGCACAAGCGGGAAACTTAGCCACCGTGACAGAACGGAAATTGTTGTCAAGATAGACGATAAGTTTATACCAATAGAGTTGTTGCGAAATCGTCACATTTATGAGATACTGTCGGAACTTCGAATACCGGCAGCAACTGTTAGGTGGGCGCATTACGGCGTCCGTCCGCACAGCTGGCGGAACATATATGAGATACCGTACAAGTGTACAGTTTCAACGCGTTTGCAATCTTTACACTACAGAATAATAAATAGGTACATTCCTACGCGCCGTTATTTGCGCACCAGAGGCGTTATAGGAAGTCCGTTGTGCCTCAAATGCTTTGAAGTAGATGACATGAAACATTTTTTCTTTGACTGCGAAGATGTCAAAACATTATGGGATTCAATATTAAATATTGTGCAGCAAAAGCTAAATTTTGTAGATAATATAAATGACTATCAGTCAATAATACTAGGTTGCCCGGCATCAACCCCCATTGTAAATCTCATACTGTTGTTGACCAAGCAGCACATAGTCAGTTGTAAACTAGCTCCTGAATCCAAAGTACCGGGTCTGCAAAGCTTAAAGGCAGTAATACAAAAGTGGGCACAGGCAGAATCGATAATCGCTCGAAATAAAAACAAGTTAAATCAGTTTCGTACCAAATGGAGTACAATAACTGATGAAGGTGGCAGACTAACTTTCTGATGAAACTTGAAAGTTCGGCAGCGAGGCCGTAGGCATTAGCCAATTAGACAGGGACGCAAACGCCGTCCGCGTTAGCCCGCGGGACTGGCCCTCCGCAGTCCGCATACTTTGTGGGGCCGGCGCGCCACATGTACACAGACATGTACACACTGCATGTTATAAAAGCCCCCGCCCTAACCTTCACCGGGCCAACCCGAGACCGGCCTACAAGGGCCGGTCGGCCGTCCGGGCGCGCGGCGCGCCAGTCTAATGGACTGACGGGTCGCGCGCCCGGCCGGCGGATAGGGCACTAACACGCGGTAACACGCAACCAGGCGCGAGGCAGTGCGGGCGGGGGCTGCACCCGTCTGGAGCGCCGGGGAGGTTTCAGTCAGCTCTCCCCGGCCGGGGTGGTAACCCCCAGACCTCCCCGGAGCCGGATACTTGGTACTGATACCGTTCCGGCTTGGCCAGGCGGGTTGCACAACACAGGCGGATTGCGCAAAGCTGAACACTCGTTATCGTGTTATTGTTTTCGAATCATATTGTTTGTTTGTGTGTTTGGTTGTGTGTTTTGATGTGTGCGTGTGTGTCTTTATGTATTAAAATAAATTAGCCCTTCAGTGGGCAAAATCGGAGAAAAAAAATGTAGAGCCAATGGCAATTGGTCTGATACCGCCGCATGGCTTCTCCAGAGCTAGCAGTGATGCCGTGTAGAAGGCCTCCCGAGCTGGAGGGGGGATTTCTCCGCGCAGGGCAAGGTTCACCATGCCGGTCAGGGCTGTGGCGAGTCTTCTGCCGGCCTCTCCACACGTCTGACCTGTCATGTCCTTGAGGTGAGATGGCCTGAGGCCGTCTAGTCCCGCGCTTGAGCTTGAGCTGAAGGACTTCACTGCAGCTTCAACCTCCGCACAGGAAGCCAACAGCGGCTGAGTAGTGTCGTCCGGGGCTGATGGTAGGCACATATCTTCCGGGGCCGGGGGATGCTTCGCTCGGAGAGCTTCGCTGGTCTTGTCCGAGTCTTGGGCAACAGAGTCGGCTGAAGAAAGTAGGCGGATGGCCCCTTTCACGTCTCCGTCCGATAACTTGAGCTGAACGCTTCTCTTCAGTTTTTCGCTGGACCTGGCCTTCTTTGTTTCGCTCTGGACGGTCGTTTGCAAACATTTTCTGGGGTCTGCCCGTGGTGGGGTGTGCCCACTTCTGACGGATCTGACGATGCATCGGTATACGATGCGATTTGTTCTTTGATTTGCTTAGTCAGGCTGGACTTGGTAACACCCTCTCTCGCGCTTAATGCCTCGTATGGGAATCGCATGAGCTTGCTCCACGGAAGGCCGTCCCTGCTAGCGACGGCCTTCTCTAAAAGAGTCGCCAGGGCGTCAGCTGCGGCGATCCGGGCTCCCTTGGGGATCCTCCGGACTACTGGGCGTGATCGTCTCAGGTTGGCTAGGGTGAGCCCTAGGTCGTTATCAGTGTCAACTACGTCAGGCATTAGCTGTTGCGGTGCCGCTAGAGTTGAGGTCTGATTTGAAAATGGCGCAGTACTGTGTGGAATCGGGGAGCCGCCCTTGACGCAGTCCGGACACCACCAGCGGCAGAGCGCGTTCGCCTGCATTTTGTTCAGCCGGACACATGTCATGTGCCAGTGACGGCCGCAGACGGCACACTGCATATACCGCTTCCTTGTGCCGGTTTTGCCGCAGAGAGGACATGTGGGACGGTTACTAGAATTGTGTGATGTTTCCGTTTCCTGACTCCGGTCAGTTTCTTTATCAGGAACCGGAGAATCTTGGTTTGCATCCTTCTCATAGCTTCCTTCCTTTATCCTCATATTTTTGTTTAAAAGTTGATTGATAACTTTCGCCGTGATTTTTTGCAAACATTCTCCACAGTGTTAGGTGTTTTTTTAACGCTTGTTAAATCTGTCCAATGCGGATCTTGGCTAACATAATCACGAGCGCTGGCGAACTTGCTGGGAATAGCTGTTTAATACAATACAACTTTGGCTAAAATATCAGAAAACGCAGTACACTTGAATAATGATTTAGAAGAAAGTTGTCACTTACTCCGTTCTTCCGCGCGGCCCATAAGAAAAGACATTCCGGACAGCAGTGTGATGACTAAGGCGATCCATTGGTGTACTTGAGAATTTCAGGCTGCCAGGTTGAAAATGGTCGCCAGACCACGTAGCATGATTACGTCATTTTTTTATAACTTTTTTTGACTTTTTTTGCCAAGATACAAAAAAAATAATTACCTTTTCTGTATTTATGAGCAAAAACTGGTCTAGGAACATGCCTTTTTATTTACATTTATCAATTTCTAATTTTGAGGTTTTCTGAAGAGCAAAATCGCTGTTCTGGACGTGGTAAATCCTAGGTCGTTCACTTGACCTGGAAGGTCACCCGATGACCTAAAACCTAAACATCGCATACTGTTAGATTTCTCTCATGGCAGGCAACATGCTGGTTCTTACTGCATTGCTCTAAGTTGCTTGGTTTGGAAGTTAACAGGGGGCCTGTCAGCCCCCCCCCCCCCCCGAAGGGCGAAGGTGAAAAAAGCTCCCGTAGGGCGAGGGTTAAAGGGACTGACCCACCTTTTTGAAAGTTGTCGAATCACACTTAATTGTATGTTGTCTATATGTCAGACGAGGTCAGCTGAACATGTTCGTGAATTTGGACATATATGGCGCAGAAAAAGCAAACCACCCGGTGTCTAGATTGGCTAACACTATCAGCTGGAGTTGTTATTGCAGCAGTTGGCCGCCAGGGACCGCAAGTGAGCCAGGGTGTTATGACGTCGCAAGCAAAAAGTACCACATAATATTGATTTATTTATTTATTAATAAATAAATAAATATTTAGCTTTAAATATTTAACTGGTACAATTTGCTTGCGACGTCATAACACCCTGGCTCACTAGCGGTTCCTGGCGGCCAACTGCTGCATCAACTCCAGCTGATAGTGCTAGCCTCCAGATTGCGAACCACCCGGGGATCGAGAAATGAAAGACGAAAATATTCCAAGGCTGACCTTAAAGGAAATAGTTCACCTTCGGGAAATTTTTCAGAACACGATTTTATTATATTTGTTAATACAATTTCTTTTTTTATTTGCAAAAATGGTCCTACATCGCGCCAATTCAGGACAGAAGGTCGTAAATTATTAATGTTATGGTGTGCGTTATTGGTCTGCGCATGCTCCATGGTAGTGCTGGCACTTTCAGACGGTACGGTACATCATATATGCGCCGTATTCCTTCGCCAAAAAGTCAAATATCTTCGGCTGGAGAGTCTTTTCAGCCAATACAAGTTACAGATAAAGATTTCTCAACACGGGCTACAAAACTGCTATTTCAGTTCAAAACCCATGTTGAAGGTGAACTCTTTCCTTTAAAGGGAGTGTGCCTACTCACATCGCTTAGTTGGGGTTATTGACACCAGTGGCGGATCCAGGGGGGGGGGGGCGTAGGGGCTGAAGCCCCCTGCCTTAGAAAACGGCGCCATTTTTGTATAGGATTTGCCGGCGCCGAAGGCGCCGTAGCGTTTTCGGGAAGCCGCCAGGGCGCCCTTGCGTCTACCAACAGCATCGTAGCACTCTTGGAAGGCACCCTGGCACCCTCAGAAGACATCTTGCCGCCCTCACAACGCATTATGCCGCCCTCGGAAGGTACATCGTCGCCCTCGGAAGGCATTATGCCGCCCTCGGAAGGCACCATGCCGCCCCCGTCACCGAGGAAATATGCCGCCCTCAGGCCTGAAGCCCCCTGCCTTAGAAAATCCTGGATCCGCCCCTGATTGACACTGGTCTATAGAACACAATTTTCTGAATTGAACCAATACTTCATTTCTCCAGATTCACCCTAGTTGCTGAGATATTCAAAGACTCCAGGAATTTGCTTGGGAGCAAAAAGTTATCGGGTAGACTCCAGAGGGCTTCCGCTACTAGAAGCACTGCAACTATCGATTAAACTGCTAGCATATTGTTAGCGCCGGCCAATAGCAATTCAACAAAACAGCTCGTGCACGCTGGTAGCAGCAGCCGAACAGAAACTGGACGGCCATCATGGGCCATTTCGATGATGGCCGATGGCCATTTTTTGAAGAAGATATCAATTTAGAGCTACGAAACTTGCACATAATAAAGTTCACAGTGGCAAGAACGTGCTGTGCAAAACTCGTCTTTCTATCTTGCATGAAGTGACCGTAATTATATTGTCTTATGTGCGCCGTTTTACATAACATCACCATAGTGGCGATCGTTTTATAGATATCGAAAAAAAAATGAAAAAAAAACAATAATAAGTGAAAATTCAACTAAAGGGGCTCCAGATGCGAATTTCATCATATACAACAATCAAACCAACAGCTACTTACCGTATGAATTTTTTTTTGACATTCCAAAACAGTAGGCACACTCCCTTTAAAACAAGTCGACGATCATAAAGAAAGAAAGACGACGCTGTCGGTTTAGGGGCCCTATTCAAATACACATGGGCCTTATTCTTTACAAATGTAAAAATCAAACTCGAATATCTTTTTGATTAGATCATTGTGGTTGTTTTAACTGCTACTATACTTAATGTCAATGCCAAGCCATCAAAATGGCTATCTCAACTCATCTAATGTTAAGGTGGGATAGTCCCTTTAAAGGGAAACATTCATCTTTTGATTTATTTTTCTGCATTATATTATGGAACATGTATGGTATCAAATTGATCGCGTCTAAATTTAAAAGTGAAATAACAACTTATTATATTTCGAAAATTGTATTTTGGGAAATGTAAAAACAAGTACATATACTCTTTCGGAGTTCATGATCGGTGGTTTCCCTCCACTATTGGAAGCACGCGACATATCTGGCGCCTTTTCTTCAATCTGTTCAACGTGGAATACCTCTCGTTGAATTACCTCTCAGCAAATCGCAAATCGCATGCCTTCCGAGGGCGGAAATATGTCTCCGAAGGGAAAAAAATAGCATGATGCCTGTTCGAGTCTCAGTGTCACTCCGCTGTGCACACGACGACGTCTCAGAGAGGACTGTATTTGTAACGGTAATGGCGAACGTGTGCGACACTGGCGCCATCTCTACACTGGTGTCGGCGGTACTAAACATAGTACCGCCACCACCCGCACACCCCCTCACCAGTCGGTGACCGATGGCTAGCATCGAACACCGGCTGTACAATCAGGCCTCGGCATATATGTACAACGATTTCAGGCCATCAACCCCCACCCCCCACCAGCGACAGCCAGCCGGCACGTTTCGATCAGGCGATCGGGCGGTCGCCGCTGGCGCTGAGACCGGCGCGGCGGCGGCGGCGGTGACGACGGCGACGTCTGCGCGCACGGCTCGGGCGCGGGTGGCTGGTCGTCGGCAGGCGTGTCAGCGGTGCGAGGCGAGGGCTCGCTGGCGTCCGGCGCAGCGTGACCGTATCGCCGGCGCAGGAACCGCCGGTTTCGGGTAAGCACGCGGCCGCTCGGCATTCTCACATAATACCGGCGGTGTGGGCCCACCTCCGCTATTACGCCAAAACGGTCCCACCGTTTGGTGGCGTGGTCCTGGATAACGACCTGGTTGCCGACCGTCAGGCCGCGGAGATCGGTGGCGCGCCGGTCGTAGCGCTCCCGGGCCTCGTCTTGGCGGTCGGCGGCCACCGCGTCGGCATCGTCGGCGGCGCGCTGCCAGCAGGGCGCGAACGAGCGCCGGTGAGCCGGGATCATGTCCCGCACCGGCTGGCCGAGCACGATCTGTGCAGGTGATCGGCCGTCCGGGCCTGGCGTGTTCCGGTACTGCAGAGTGCCACGGACCCAGGCGTCGTGGTCCATCGTAGCGTCCCGTTCATTCCACACGCGGCGGATCAGTTTGGCCGCGTACTTCACGCCTGCCTCGGCGCGCCCGTTCGACTGCGGGTAGTGCGGCGACGAGGTTCTGTGTTGCACGCCCCACTCCTTGAGGAACACAGCGTGAGCGCGCGACGTGAACTGTGGCCCGCCGTCGGACCATAGCACCTCGGGGACACCAGCGATGCAAAAGATGCCCCGCAGCTCTCTCACGAGCAGGGCAGCGGTTGCGGTCTGACCAAGGGGGCGGACGAATTGCCACCCCGAGAATGGGTCGACCGCTAGCAAGTAGTGCCGGCCGGCGTGCTCGAAAAAATCGGCACACAGGTGCTGGAACGGCCGGTCCGGTGCCTCACGGGTCCGGTACGTCTCCTGCGGGTGGGACGGCAGCTCGCGTTGGCATGGCTGGCAGCTCTTCGTGACGTTGTCCACATCGTTACTTAGCCCCGGCCAGTACACGATCCGGCGGGCACGGCTCGTCGTTTTTTCGCGCCCCTGGTGGCTGGCGTGCAGCTCGGCGAGCACGGCCGCGCGCATCGGGCGGGGAATGACGAGCCGGCAGCCGCACACGACCAGTCCGTCCTCGACGGCGAGACGGTCGTGGACCGGCCAGTAGGGCCGCATGAGCGACGGCAGGTCGGACTTCTGGGACGGGAAGCCGTCCATCACGGTCTGTAGGAGCAGTCGGGCCTCCTCGTCTCGGTCCGCTGCTCGCCGTACCTCGTCCAGCCGGAGGTCGGTGCAGAGCTCGGCTGCCTCGCTGAGAACGACGGCGGAGACGGTGGCTGCTGACCTGTCCTCGGCCAGCTCGTCCTCTGCGGTGGGCGGGTCCACCGGAGACCGGGAGAGGGCGTCCGCCGCCTGGTGCTCCGTCCCGCGCTGCCATCTGGCGGTGAAGTTCATCATGGACAGTTTCTGGCGGAGGCGCTGGAGGCGCGGGTTTTCAATTTCATCGAGGTTCTTTGAGTTTAGGATCGGCACGAGAGGGCGATGGTCGGTCAGAACGTCGAACTCTGGGAGCCCGCTGAGAAAGAGGCGGCACTTGTGGCACGCCCAGGCCACTGCCAGCAGCTCCAGCTCGATGGTGGCGTAGCGGCTCTCCGCGTCCGTCAGGAACCGAGAGCCGGCCTGGACCACACGCCAGGTGCCGTCCGGCTGTTTTTGCTGGAGGAGGAACCCGAGCCCCTTCAGACGGCTCGCGTCGGTCGACAGCAGGGTAGGGCGTGTCTGGTCGAAGAAGGCCAGCGTGCGAACGGAGCCCAGTGCTGCCCGCGCCTTCTCGAACGCCGCCTGGTGGCCGCTGTCCCAGACGAAGCTTCGTTTCGCGCTCAGTAGGTGGCGCAGCGGTTCCAGATGTGCGGCAGTGTCCTCCGAGAAGGGAGCCACCTGGTTCGCGAGGCCGAAGAAGCTGCGCAGCTCCGTCAGCGAACTCGGCGCCGGGAACGCAGCGATGGCCTTCGTCAGTGCCGGGTCTGGTGTGTACCCGCTGTCGGCCACGATGAAGCCGGCGAACTTGACGCTCTGCCTCTGGTGCTGAGTTTTCGCCGGGTTCAGCGCCACCCCGCGGTCCCGGCACCGGGTCAGGAACTCGCGAACTCGGGCGGCGTGCTCTTCCTTCGTCTTGCTGTAGACGATGACGTCATCAACGACACGCTGGACGTCGTCCATGTCGATGAAGCACTCGTCCATCCGTCTGTTGTAGTGTTCGCTGATGGATGATATGCCGTACGGCGCGCGGAGGTACTGATATCTCCCGAAGGGCGTGATGAACGTCGTCAGGTGGCGTGACGACTCGGTCAGAGGACACTGGTGATATCCCTTGGCCGCGTCGAAGACACTGAACCACCGGGCCTCAGACGCCACGATCGATGCAACGCACTCAGCTGGCGTGCTGGACTGGTACAGCTCCCTTTTCACGGACTGGTTGAGCTTGGTGAGGTCCACGCACAGACGGATGCCTCCGTCTTTCTTCGGTGCCACAACGATGGGCGCGCACCAGTCAGTCGGCACTGTCACCGGAGCGATGATGCCGTCCCGCTCCAGTCTGTTGAGCTCCTCTCGGAGCGTCTCTCGCATAGACAGCGGGATTCGGCGAGGTGCGTGCACCGCGAATGGGGTAGCGTTCCTCTGAAGGTGGATCCGGAACTCCTCGCCCGGCATAGCCCTGACGACACCATCCAGTACATCGGCGAATTCGTGTAGCGGATTCTCAGCAGACGCAGCTTGTCCCGTAGCGGTCGGCGGCGCTGTAGTCGGATCGACCGAAGTAGGTGGCAGCACGCTCGCTGCCGGCCCGGCCCGCGGCGGCGCCGGCGGCGGCGGCGACGGTGACGGCCGGCGGTGGCCGTGAGCGGCGGCGGTGGCCGGCGGCGGCGGCGCCGCTGTCCCACCGCGGCCGGGCTCGGCGGCTGACAGCGGCGCGGTCGATGTGGCGACGGTGGCGATCTGCTGCGGGTAGGTTGCCGGCACAAGGCGTAGGGACCGAGCGGTCCTCCAGGAGAGTAGCAGGCGGGGCACGCCTGGAATAATGTGTACCGTGTCGCGCACGGTCACATCACCCAGGCTTATGCGCACTGGCAGGCTGCCACGAGACCGGACCGTGTGCCCGTCGACGGCGCGAGGGTTGGTTGTCGGCGGCCGGAGGTTGTTGTTAAGTTCGTCGATTTTGGGCGCGAAATCCAGGCCTGCCACCGATACGTCAGCTCCGGTGTCAGGGAGAGCGTCCATCTCCGCCGTCTGTCGACCTGTGACGGTCACTCGGACGGTCGGTGCCGACCCGCCCGCGGTCGTCGCGGTCGTGGCCATGGTGATGGCGGATGCCGACGACTCGTACGGGCGTCGGGCGCTGCGGCACATCCGTGACAGGTGGCCCAGTCGTCCACAGTTATAACATGGGCGGTTGGCCGCCGGGCATCGGGCTGAACGGCTGTGCCGCTCACCGCAGTTACGGCAGGCCGCAGGAGCGTCGTCCATCTCCGGTTCGGCGACCTCTGATCTCAGCCGGCGCCGGGGAGGGGTGGGACTCCGAGACTGAAATCGGACACCGCGGCTCCCCTGGCGTCGGCGGTTCTGGGCGGGGGCGTCGCCGCGGAGACGCGGCGTGCTGCAGGCGGACACGGCGTCCGCGTCGCTGCCCGTGATGGTCGTGACGTCACGAGCGGCGGCCTCTTCTGACCGGCAGATTTGCGTGGCCTGTTGCAGCGACAGCAACGGCACCGCGCACAAGCGTTTGATGGTGGCTGGGTCACGCAGACCGACCACCATCCGATCACGGATTAGAGAATCCCTGCAGTGGTCACAGAAACCGCAGTCCCTGCTTAAGTCGCGCAGACGCGTGGCGAAGTCATCAAATGACTCGCCGTTGAGCTGCGCGCACATGTTAAATGTCCTCCGCTCTATCACCTCGTTCACCTGGCCGCGTGCGTAGCGCTCGAGGTGCGCCAGGACGGCGGACAGGTCGTTGCGTTGGGCCGCTGGCGCGTCGGAATTTGCCACGACAGTCAGGGCCTCGTCCGACAGGCAGGTGCGGAGGATTGCCATCTGCAGGGCCGGAGGCTTGCTCGACAGCCCTGCCAGCATGGCGTAATCATCCCACCGCTGGCGCCACAGCCGGTAAGAGGCGCCGCGGTCGCTGGTCAGCTCCAGTCGGTGGGGTTTGGCGTCCCTCGCCATCGACGGAGAGACGGCACTGTGGACGGCACTGTGGGCCGCTGATTGCGTCACTGGTTGGTCCTCGTCGTCACTCGGCATCGGTATAGTTACTGAGGCGGGGTCGCTCCCCTCGGACCCTGCCGGCTGCGCCATGTTCGAGTCTCAGTGTCACTCCGCTGTGCACACGACGACGTCTCAGAGAGGACTGTATTTGTAACGGTAATGGCGGACGTGTGCGACACTGGCGCCATCTCTACACTGGTGTCGGCGGTACTAAACATAGTACCGCCACCACCCGCACAATGCCTTCCAAGAGCAGCATAACGCGCTCTGGGGGCAGCAGGATGCCTTCCGAGGGCGGCATATTGCATTCTAAGGGCGGCATAATGTGCTCTGAGGGCGGTAAGATGCCTTCCGACGGCCACAAGACATCTTCAGAGGTCGACATAATGCACTTCGAGGGCGGCAAAATGTTTTCCGAGCGCAGGTTTTCCGACCGAGGGCGGCATAATGCGATCTGAGGGCGGCAACATGCCTTCCGAGGGCGGCAATATGTCTTCCGAGGGCGGCATGATGCCTTCGAAAGAGCGGCATAATGCGCTCTGACGGCGGCAGGATGCCTTCCGAAGGCGGCATATTGCGCTCTGAGGGCGGCAAGATGCCTTCAGAGGGGCGACACGGCATCCTCCGAGGGCGGCATAATGCACTCCGAGGGCGACACGATGTTTTCCGAGGGCGACACGATGTTTTCCGAGGGCGGCATGATGCCTTCCGAAGGCGGCATAATGCCTTCCGAGGGTGGTGGTGTACCTTCTGAGGGCGGCATAATGCATTATGAGGGCGGCAAGCTGTCTTCTGAGGGTGCCAGGGTGCCTTTCAAGAGTGCTACGACGCTGACGGTAGACACAATGGCGCCCTGGCGGCCTCCCGATAACGATACGGCGCCTTCAGCGCCGGCAAATCCTTTGCAGGAACGGCGCCGCGGTGCCCGAGGGCGCCGTTTTCTAAGGCAGGGGGCTTCAGCCCCTACGCCCCCCCCCCCTGGATTCGCCACTGAGCTTTAGTGACATTTATACCAGTTGTTGGGTCCTCATAGGTGTTTTACAGAGTCACCAGAGTGAGACCTTTCGTTTAATACCAGAATTGTCCAGATCCGATGGATAGTTACAGAGATATTAAATCATGTGTCCCCACTTTCGGCCGAGTTAGAACACAGTGGAATGGCGGGTATACATGAAACCCATCGTGACCCATGGTGGGTAACATGGCTATAGATAACCGTATGACAGCACCGAGTAGTTAGACATATTTCTGCTGGTGCTAACTAGGAAAGCCTGGTTTGTATTGCATTGTATTAACAATTTGCCAGGTACACAGTGTTCAATAATGGCGAATAGCGCTGGCAACATTGTCCACACATATATTGACGAATTTGACAGTGACGTCACGAGATACAAGCGCCAATTATCAGAGTGTTGACAGGCAGTCAGGCAGCTTCAGCGGTCCGGTCGGTGTCTTGGTACAGCTCGGGAACTCGGTCTTTGACAGTGTCACCACGAGATACAGGTGTGTCAGTTAATACTCTTCAGACCTGTACAGCTCGGGGAACTCTTCCTTGTGCTGTTGGTACTCGGCGAGCTGAGGAGGCATAGTAGGCAGGTGGTCGCCGGTTGGCTGGAAGCCTCCCTCACCAGCCGTGTAGTCCACACGGAAGTACTGGCCCTCCGGCGAGATGAACTCGTACGAGCCATCTTTGCTGATGGAGCCGGTCTCCGGAAAGCTCCTGCCCACCTCATCCACCTGTCGAGTCAGCGGTGGGTCAGTCAGGCAGCCGGCACAATCAGAGGACTCTGGGAGACACGGACAGAGAGACAGAAGATGAGACAAACAAGGAGACACAATGGAGAAATCAGTAGACAAGGAGCCCGGTACGCCGCGGCTATAACAGGTACACCCGCGGTACCCAGCTGAAGGGACTACATGTGTCGTACATGTCAGGGGGCTTGGCAGACGATGCCATACTAGCCGTTTCCACGAAGGATTTTGCGTTTGGGGCGTTTGGGGCGATTGGGGCGATTGGGGCGTTTTGGGTAAATGGGTCTATAGCTCGTAAGAAAACGGCTTTTCCCGGTGATTTTTGATATCAATCGCAGCTTTATGAATTAATGCATTTTTATGGAAATTCCATTTTAATGATAACACCATAGTTTACTTAAAATTAACAATTTCATCTTAAACTAGCTCTGGTGATGATGGCTGTGGTGGTTTGGGGCGTTTGGTGAGACTCTATCTTGCTCGAATCCCGTATGTGCGGGGTTCGGGAAATGGTCATATTTTGCAACGACATGATTTTCAGGAATAATAGCTTATTTCAATGAAAACTGGAAGAATTAGTACATTCATATTTTCAGTCATATTCACTTTTGATAGCAAGGATTAATGATAATTAGCGATTTCGTTTTAATAATTTGTTGTAAGATGACGAGAATGCTGGCTCCGGCTCTGCGCTGGCTCCGCGCAGGCGCCGCCGCCCGGTAACCATGGCGACCACGTGGCTCCGGCGCCAGCCGGCCCGTCACCATGGCGACGGGCCAGCCGGTCGCCTGACGTCACGATGCGCATGTGCAGAACCTTTGTCTGCGCCCAGCCATGCCGTCCGTTCGATCTAGAGCAGCCATTTTTGAGTTTTCAGTACCAGTGGCTGCAGAAAGCCCGCATGTTTCATGGGTTTATAAGTGCTTTTTCTGAGGCTCTTTCAGCTTTTTATGAGATTCATCAATTAATCAATTGATCAAATCAAGAACATTTGGTGTAATTCGTTGCCTAAATAAATTAGCAAGGATTGTTCCGGTTTTCAGAAACCAACGAAGTTACCGCTCTAAATTAGACGATCTCGGCGGGACGGAGCGACGATGAATTAAGGCCTGCCTATGCTTTTTACATTTGATTGCATTTGTCATCATAATATTATATTTCTTTGTCATTACTATCTTCAATTTTGCCCTAACTAAGTGTCAATTGCGTATTTTATTTAATCAAAGCTGATTATCTAGTATACTTGTTAGCCTCTTTTGGGGTGTTTTCAGTATATTTTGTAGAAGGAACTAACCCAACCCAAAATTGCCAGATTTGCTCAAGAATTTGAATATCCAAAGCAAACTAACGGGAAATATTGAATTGTAAGAGCATATACTTATACATTAATTCATAAAATTGCGATTGATACCAAAAATCACCGGGAAAAGCCGTGTTCTTACGAGCTATAGACCCATTTACCCCAAACGCCCTAAACGCCCCAATCGCCCGAAACGCAAAATCCTTCGTGAAAACGGCTACTAAGAACGCTGTAAACCAAATACCCTGCAGAATCACAGTCTACTTACCAAGGGAAATCTAAAAGACGTACAAATGATCAGATAATACAACACATGCGGCACTTCCGAAGCTGCACATCATTAGCACGCCATTTTGGAATCTCAAACGGCAGGCTGATCCAAATGACCAGCTCCTGATCCAGCTACACTAACTTTCAGTGGCTACCTTTTGTGAAATGCTATGTGATGTGATAGCAGCAGGCATTGTGCCGAACACCAGCGCTGGGTGCTGCTTCTCTATCGAAAATGAAGGCTTATTGGCTTTTGAAGTCACAACATATAAACCTTTCCCGATTCATCTAAAATACAAATTAAGTTTGAAGGTAGATGAAATTTACTAACTTCGCAGGATCTTAATTTTATTGTGTAGTACCTTACTAAGTTCCCGAAATATCAATAACGTTCGTACCTATCAAGTTAAATAACAAATAATAATTCATATAGGAAGTAATACAAATTAAACGTAAATACAAAATGTCACCTGTTCACAGCATATGATATAATTTCACAGAAATGAGGCATATTTCTACGATATGATTATGGTAATTTATAAACAGTTCTATATTGCTCTTGGTTGTCTTACCTTCTGTCCATTGTCCTGTTCGTAGCCGTATTTGTAGTTGCCGTATTTGTCCATGTCGAAGTGGGACGACACCAGTTTGATTGGCTTTGGATAATACTTACTACCTTCCTCTGGAGCCCCTTCCTGTGGTGCCGCAGCCGCCACCGCCACCAGACAGACAAATACAGCCTGCGGAACAGGGGACCGGGGTTACCAGACATGCTAATACAGCCTGCGGAAAAGGGGACCGGGGTTACCAGACATACTAATACAGCCTGCGGAACAGGGGACCGGGGTTACCAGACATACTAATACAGCCTGCGGAACAGGGGACCGGGGTTACCAGACATGCTAACACAGCCTGCGGAACAGGGGACCGGGGTTACCAGACATGCTAATACAGCCTGCGGAACAGGGGACCGGGGTTACCAGACATACTAATACAGCCTGCGGAACAGGGGACCGGGGTTACCAGACATGCTAATACAGCCTGCGGAACAGGGGACCGGGGTTACCAGACATGCTAATACAGCCTGCGGAACAGGGGACCGGGGTTACCAGACATGCTAACACAGCCTGCGGAGCAGGGGACCGGGGTTACCAGACATACTAATACAGCCTGCGGAACAGGGGACCGGGGTTACCAGACATACTAATGCAGCCTGCGGAAAAGGGGACCGGGGTTACCAGACATACTAATACAGCCTGCGGAACAGGGGACCGGGGTTACCAGACATGCTAATACAGCCTGCGGAACAGGGGACCGGGGTTACCAGACATGCTAATACAGCCTGCGGAACAGGGGACCGGGGTTACCAGACATGCTAACACAGCCTGCGGAGCAGGGGACCGGGGTTACCAGACATACTAATACAGCCTGCGGAACAGGGGACCGGGGTTACCAGACATACTAATACAGCCTGCGGAACAGGGGACCGTGGTTACCAGACATGCTAATACAGCCTGCGGAAAAGGGGACCGGGGTTATCAGACATGCAAACACAGCCTGCGGAACAGGGGACCGGGGTTACCAGACATGCTAATACAGCCTGCGGAACAGGGGACCGGGGTTACCAGACATGCTAATACAGCCTGCGGAACAGGGGACCGGGGTTACCAGACATGCTAATACAGCCTGCGGAACAGGGGACCGGGGTTACCAGACATGCTAATACAGCCTGCAGAACAGGGGACCGGGGTTACCAGACATGCTAATACAGCCTGCGGAACAGGGGACCGGGGCCACCAGACAGACAAATACAGCCTGCGGAACAGGGCAACGGGGCCACCAGACAGACAAATACAGCCTGCGGAACAGGGGACCGTGGTTACCAGACATACTAATACAGCCTGCGGAACAAGGGACCGGGGTTACCAGACATGCTAATACAGCTTGCGAAACAGGGGACCGGGGTTACCACTTACCAGACATGCTAATACAGCCTGCGGAACAGGGGACCGGGGCCACCAGACAGACAAATACAGCCTGCGGAACAGGGCAACGGGGCCACCAGACAGACAAATACAGCCTGCGGAACAGGGGACCGGGGTTATCAGACATACTAATACAGCCTGCAGAACAGGAGACCGGGGTTACCACTTACCAGCATGCTAATACAGCCTGCGGAACAGGGGACCGGTGTTACCAGACATGCTAATACAGCCTGCGGAGCAGGGGACCGGGGTTACCAGACATGCTAATACAGCCTGCAGAGCAGGGGACCAGGGTTACCAAGTGTTGTAACACAGCCTGCGGAACAGGGGACCGGGGTTACCAGACATGCTAATACAGCCTGCGGAACAGGGGACCGGGGTTACCAGACATGCTAATACAGCCTGCGGAACAGGGGACCGGGGCTACCAGACATGATAATACAGCCTTCGGAACAGGGGACCGGGGTTATCAGACATGCTAATACAGCCTGCGGAACAGGAGACCGGGGTTACCAGATGTTCTAACACAGCCTGCAGAACAGGGGAACGGGGTTACCAAACATGCTAATAGAGCCTGCGGAACAGGGGACCGGGGTTACCAGATGTTCTAACACAGCCTGCAGAACAGGGGACCGGGGTTACCAGACATGCTAACACAGCCTGCAGAACAGGGGACCGGGGTTACCAGACATGCTAACACAGCCTGCAGAACAGGGGATCGGGGTTACCAGACATGCTAATACGGCCTGCGGAACAGGGGACCGGGGTTACCAGACATGCTAATACAGCCTGCAGAACAGGGGACCGGGGTTACCAGACATGCTAATACAGCCTGCGGAACAGGGGACCGGGGTTACCAGACATGCTAATACAGCCTGCGGAACAGGGGACCGGGGTTACCAGACATGCTAATACAGACTGCCGAACAGGGGACCGGGGTTACCGGACAATGAATACTAACACAGCTTGCCGAACACCAGTGGACTATTTAGAAACATAAGGGATGCAGTGGAGGTGTACGGTAAAACTGTCCACGTGTGCACCCAGGGGACACGGAGTAAGACTGTCAGTCTCTAGGTATTTCTGTGTTCCTCACCAACTTCATGTTGAGTTCCTGGTCCTGAGCTCCGGTCACGAAGGCAGATCGGCAACTGTGCCTCGCTACACACAGCCGGCAGTTTATATACCGTACCAACCGGCTCTAATCCACGACAATCCGGGCGTGCGACAAGTAATAACAGCACGTTACAGATCCTGCAGCGGAAAGGCCGAGTCTCTGACGAGCATGAAATCTGACCAGATAGATGAGTGTTTGCCCACTGTGTGCGGCACGACAACGAGCAAGGACATGAAGTGGGAATGCTGCGGCGATACACTTCAAAGGGTGTCCGCATTAACTCGCGCCCCGGTGTGCCTCTGAGACAACTTCGCCCTGTTTCGTCCGGGTAGGGCTCAAAATTACCCCCCACAAGGTCGAAAAATAAACGGGAAAGGAAGACGAGGCTCTAATCCACATTTGAAGTGTTTGAAAGTCTCAGAACAAACCCAACTGAAGTCATTTCTGACCTATGTTGGTTCAGATAAATATTGAGGTCACCATAGGTCATCGAAGGTCACTTTGCAATCTTTGGAATCTGTCCCAGAAACCCCAAAATACTTCAGGAAATATGATAGCTTTGATGGCTATAAACGAACGGAAAAGGTGTAATTCCAGGGCAGATCACCAGGGCATGGTAACCACACCTTCTCAGATTTCGCTCAAAAATGGTGTGTGGGGTTATTCTTGACCCTGATTTCGATTTTTGAATTTGTGCGACCGTCAAGTCACGTGGTCACAAGATACAGGTCGGCGAAAATTCAGATCTAGGTCAAACATCCAACGTTTGCCATTACATCTCCATAATATAAATGGATATGAGGGTAAAATAACACACTATTAGAAAGAGGAAGAAACCAAGAATATCATTACCAAGAATCACATTTTGTTTGCAACATGTAAATGTACCCTTTAAGGTCAAGTTTTGGGAACTCGGCCCTATGACCTTGATGTCAGGTCGAAGGTAAACCATGTTTGCCCGCTTGGATTTCTTTTAAATCGATTAAAAGTTTGGTAATTTACTTAATAACATGCATGCAAAATGTAACGGTGCAACTAGAACTCCTGGGAGGTCAACAAGGGTCATATGTGTTGACTTTATTTTACCTGTGAGTTCACGAATCTCGACATTGTTCCAAATGTAGGCAATATGGGCATCATTCGAAAACACATGTCCCATGGAATGTACTTGTGATGTTAATTTCACATTTTGTTTGCAACTAAAGCGTATTGTCCTCGGATGAACATCCTTCGCGACAGCTTTCTGATCACCTATCACAACTTAGCACTAGGGCGCGGATAATCTCGCACATTTCTTAACTTTCCAAGAGGTTTGCGCGTTTTCCCATGCTGTTCCACGTGCTGAACAACATGGAAACATTTATTTTGCTCTAAAAAAAAATACGGTCGGACAACTGACAAGTGCGGTCTTTAAAATATTTTTTTCCTGTGCCGGATAAGACGCAAAACAAAAATAAACTTCACGTTACGTAGCTGGACATAGGCTCATTGTAAAGATCTTGGCGAGACAAACCAACTTTTTAACAGACAAAATGCTCTAAAAGCGTTACTTTTGTATTTACTGGCTTGCAAACAGGTTTTTTGTCTTTTGTCTTTTTGTCATAAGCTTTTTGCACTGTCCGTTTATTGATACAATTCAACTTCTAATTCATTGTATTATGTTATAAAGTTGGTTTCTATCTTGCCAAGACCTTGACAATGAGCCTATTTCCAGCCGTGTAGCGTGGTGTTCATTTTGTGTTCCATAGCCGGCACAGGAGGAATAAGATGTTTTCAATGATCGCGCTTGGTCCGACCGAGAAGTTGTTTTTTAGAGCAAAATACATGTTTCTTCGTTGTTCAGCACGTAAGCGAACAAACATGGTTCAACCTTGACCTGATATCAAGGTCATTAGGTCAAGTTATCAAAGTCTGACCTTAGGTAGTAAATTTGCATATCACTATATTATTTGTTTCTTCCTCTTTCTAATGATGCATAATTTGACCCTCATATCTATTTTAGCTGCCCAAAAACAATCGAAAGCCCTTTGAAAATGTAACCGCTGGGGTGTCACATTTTAGCTCAGGTCAATAGTTTAGGCTCCAGGTCACCAAAGTACACGCTGGGATTTTCTTTCGTCGGCGAAGATAACAAAGGTATATTAAATTTAGACAAGTTAATGCATGTATATAACACAAATCATGGTGAAAAAGACGCAAAAAATAATGCCAAAGCTATCACAACCGCACAAAACCACCCTGCAAATATCACATAAATCGTGTTAAACCTGTCATACTTGAGCGTCCTAATTTGCTTTCACTTGCCGGATTGCGTTACGTTTCGTCCAGTTCTTGTGCACTATTTCCAAAGCCATGATTCCATGATTGCATCGAACTGCAGTAACGCCTAAATTATGAATGTGCTTATTTTGCACTGACACTATAGCCAGCTGTAGTGCATCCCGGCTCTAGCTTGCACTGGCCTGTGGACGTTCTTATAGTGCATCCCGGCTCTAGCTTGCACTGGCCGGTGGACGTTCTTATAGTGCATCCCGGCTCTAGCTTGCACTGGCCGCTGGACGTTCTTATAGTGCATCCCGGCTCTAGCTTGCACTGGCCGGTGGACGATCTTATAGTGCAGCCCGGCTCTAGCTTGCACTGGCCGGTGGACGTTCTTATAGTTGTGCGAGGACATACAATTTCCGCCACGGAATTTTACCGCTGACCTGGCATTGCGTTATCGGATGGTGGAGTCAGGACCCTCGCAACAAGCTTTGCTTAGCGCGGGTCCAATAAGCTCAGAACACTGCACGTAATAGCCGTTTTCACGAAGGATTTTGCGTTTGGGGCGATTGGCCGTATAGGCCTTTGGGGCGATTGGGGCGATTGGGGCGTTTGGGGTAAATGGGTCTATAGCTTGTAAGAACACGGCTTTTTCCGGTGATTTTTGGTATCAATCGCAAGTTTATGAATTAATGAATAATTATATGCTCTTACAAGCAATATTTCCCGTTATTTTGCTTTGAATATTCAAATTCAATAGGGTCTCAAACAGTGGGTATTCAAATAGGTCTCAAACAGTGGGTGTGCCAGCCCACTAGGGGTGAGAACATTCTCGACCTAGTGTTAACCAGGCGCATGTCGGCGCAGGTCATCGTGCGGGACGGCCTGCTCGTCTCTGACCACAGGGAGACAATCGCCACACTCAGCGTGCCGGTGAGCCGTCGGCCTGTGGTCAATCGGCGCACCGCCCTTAACTACAAGCGGGCGGATTTCGACGGCCTGCGCCGGAGTCTCTCCCTGATCCCGTGGGGGCTACTGGATGACGTCGGAGTCGACGAAGCAGTGGACACCTTCTACACCCTGCTGGAGCCGGCCATCACCGACCACGTCAGTGATCCTCCGGCGCCGTCTACCCCGTGGTTCGATGGTGCGGTGCGAACCGCTCTCCGGCTGAAGGAGGCGGCTTTCCGGCGGCTGCGGAGAAATCCCGGTCCGGCGGTCCAGGCGGAGTTCGCGGACAAGAGACGTGCTTTTAAATCTGTATCTAGCTCTAAGTACTTTGAATATTTACGAAAGCTCACCGATGACTTTAAAACAAACCCAAAGCGCTATTGGTCATTTTGAAATGTATAACAAAGAAATCTAGCATATCGCCGGTGTTGTATAACTCGGAGCGTGCACTCGTGTCGGATGACTTGGATCGCGCGGACTCTCTGAACGAGGCATTTGCCGCCAAGTTTACCGATCCGCTTGTGAAAAGCTACCCTGATGCACCGACATTCCCAATCCAGACAATGAGTCAGCTGCATGTATCTGAGGCTGCTGTGCGAGCTGCGCTGGCGATGGTTAGTCCCAATAAGGCATGCGGGACAGACGACATCAGTGCTCGCATTATCATCGAGTGCGCGGATGAATTAGTCATTCCGCTCACTAAGATATGTAACCTTTAGGCCATGTCTGGTGTCTTCCCTGAGAGATGGAAGCGGGCAAATATTATACCATTATACAAGAAAGGCGACAAAAAAGAGCCTTCAAACTACAGATCTATTTCCCTGCTTCCTCTCTTCGGGAAGGTATTGGAGCGTGTTGTGTTCGACGAGCTATTTTATCATGTATCACCGGTTTTGAGCCAGCAGCAGCATGGTTTTATTCCTAGGCGTTCGTGCAGCACGAACTTAAGTGTTTATCTTAAGCACGCGTGGGAGGCCATATCGGACGGTTACCAGACGGACGTCATTTACACTGATTATTCGGCCGTTTTTCAGAGCGTCAACCATGCGCTTCTCATTCATAAGTTAAAACACTCCTACCATTTGAAGGAGCTCGCACTAAAATGGTTCGTCTCGTATCTGTCCGATAGACGCCAGAGAGTTATCGTCAACGGAAAAACCTCCGACTGGCAACCGGTTATATCCGGTGTTCCAGAAGGATCACTGTTGGCTCCCATTCTCTTTTCGATGTTTATTAACGATCTACCGTGCCAAATAGAATCCGGCTGCCTTCTGTATGCCGATGATGTCAAAATTGTCCGTAAAATCACCACTCCATCTGACGGACTGTTGCTGCAGAGGGATCTTAGCCATCTGGCAGCGGGGTCCGTCAGGTGGGGACTGGCTCTCAACCCTGCAAAATGCAAATCGTTTACGATGACTCTCAGGCGTGCACCCGTCCAGACCAAGTATTGTATCGCTGGTACCGAGCTGGAACATGTGAGTAAGATCAGGGACCTGGGTGTAACGATGGACACCAAATTAACTTTCGCACCACATGTATCGGATACTGTCAGCAGGGCCAACCGTGCACTCGGCCTCCTTATCCGCTCTTTCCAAGTAGGTACCAGCAAGTCAAAATTCAACCGAAGCGCAGTACTGGCTGCGTACTTCGCGAATGTGCGATCGATTTTAGAATATTGCAGCGTGGTCTGGGCGGGGGCGGCCAACTCCCACAAGGTGCGGGTCGATCGAGTGCAGCACAAGTTCCTCATTTGGCTGCTAGCTCACACTTCCTCCGGACAAACGAATGATCTTTCTTATGGTAGCCTTCTGCTCCATTTCAAAATTCCATCTTTAGCACAACGCAGAGTGCAGCATGACATGCTCTTCCTGAGGAACATTATGCGGGGGAGAGTGGGTTCTCAGGTTCTGCTCAACTCTTTTCCTCTGCACGTGCCGCCTCGATCGACCCGCACCCTCACCCTGTTCGCCGTGCCTCGAGCTCGAGTCAGAACTATCGAATCAGGGATGTTCTGCAGGATCCCTAAAGCCATGAATGTTTTCTTGGCCAGTCATTTGAACGTAGACATCTTTCATGAAAGTTTTGGCGTTTTTAGAGCTCTCGTGATCAGGTACGTTTTAACCGCATAGTCATCATCACTTCGTTCATCATGTCATTCATCTTCTACTTTTATAACGACTTTAGGCTGTGATATATGTGTTGTGTTTCATGTCTTTTATCTTTTTGACTTCGCCTGTCAGTGGAGTATGACTCTGTTGGCGATGAAAGCAAATAAACAAATTCAGGAGCAAATCTGGCAATTTTGGGTTGTTAGTTCCTTCTACAAAACATAGCGCAAACGCCCTAAAAAGAAGTTAAAAGTATACTAGTATACTAGCTTTGATTAAATAAAATACGCAATTGACAGTTAGTTAGGGCATAACTGAAGATATTAATGGCAAAGAAATATAACACTATGATGAAAAACGCAATCAAATGTCAGAAGCATAGACAGACGTTAATTCAACGTCGCTCCGTCCCGCTGAGATCGTCAAATTTAGAGCGGTAACTTCGTTGGTTTCCGAAAACCGGAACAATCCTTACACATTTCGAATCACACCAAATGTTTTGGATTTGAATAATTTATTAATTGATGAATCTCACAAAAAGCTGAAAAGACCTCAGAAAAGGCACTTATAAACCCATGAAACATGTGGGCTTTCTGCAGCCACTGGTACTGAAAACTCAAAAATGGCTGCTCTAGAAAGAACGGACGCAATTTCTGGGCGCAGACCACGGCTCTGCACATGCGCAACGTGACGTCAGGAGACCAGCCGGCTGGTCGCCATGGTGACCAGCCTGCTGGCGCCGGAGCCACGTGTACAACGTGACGTCAGATCCTGTCGAGGCGCCACTGAATGCTCCGTGTCCTGTATGTCGTGTATGCCCTGTATGTCATGCGCACTTCGTCACTTCGTGTTCGTTGGGCTGATGCCTGTATCAACTTGTCCAATGTTTTAACTGGTTCTACGTGTCAGGTGAAAAGCCACCATTTTTGTGGATCCTTGATGAATATACATCTATCTATCTATCTATCAGGCGACTGCCGTCCCGTCGCCATGGTAACCGGGCGGAGGCGCCTGCGCAGAGCCAGCGCAGAGCCGGGGCCAGCATTCCCGTCATCTTAAAAGAAATGATCATAACGAAATAGCTAATTATCATTAATCCTTGCTTTCAAAAGGAATATGACTGAAAATATGAATGGACTAATTCATCTAGTTTTCATTGAAATAAGCTATTATTCCTGAAAACCATGTCGTTGCAAAATATGGCAATTTCCCGAACCAGCCAATTCCGGGATTCGAGCAAGATGGTGTCGCACAAACACCCCACCCGTCTGGCAACACCAGAGCTAGTTTAAGATGAAATTGTTAATTTTAAGTAAACTATGGTGTTATCATTAAAGTGGAATTTCAGAAAAAGCATTAATTCATAAAGTTGCGATTGATACCAAAAAATCACCTGGAAAAGCCGTGTTCTTACAAGCTATAGACCCATTTACCCCAAACGCCCCAATCGCCCCAATCGCCCCAAACGCCCCAAACGCCCCAATCGCCCCCAAACGTAAAATCCTTCGTGAAAACAGCTAGTGTCTCCCTCTGCCTTGCCTCCACTTGGTTCAATAAAATACAGAATAACTGTTCTTCTCTGGTGAATGCAAGAGAGCCGCCCATCATGCAAGAGGGCTAACCGCGGGATTTCCAGAGCATCTAACAGTGGAGTTTCCAGAGCATCAACATCTGTCGAGGTGTGTTACCAGAAACAGCAGTGCAATCCTCTCATTGCAGGTGTGGGCGCGGCATCCGAATCGCAGACACATCTCGAGTTAAAACACTTACAGCACGATTACAAACCATAAAGCTTATTAAATGTCATTTTCTCAGGAAAATTGACTTGTCACTTGTCAGAAAGTGAATGCATTTTACTGATCGCTGG